>JASDQU010104590.1:169819-183620 GCA_032191745.1 Picea mariana | reverse complement strand
AAAAAAAAAAAAAAAAAAAAAAAATTCTTTCAAAAGCATTTTCGTCTTCAAAAATATTGAAAATCAATTGGTGAAATTATTGAAAAAGAAACAATAGAGAATTGTCATTATTGTGTGATTTGTTGAAATTGCATTTTAAAGGAAATTGCGTATCGTAGTTCAAGATTGGTCTGGAAAATTTCTCTTTCCCTCCCGTACATAGGATTCATTGAACAAAAATTGATATATTTCATTCCTATCTATGCATCGTTGGGTCAGAGTCTCATACAACATCAGTTTCATCTCTGTTTCCTTTGAGTAACAACAACCCTTAATAACATTGCGCAAACTTTAAAAATTTAAATAGTAACTCTTTTCTAGGGCTCTATTACACCAACATTTAGATAGGCTAGCGCATTGGAATAAGTAGAGAGATACACTCTCCAAAGCACAAAACACACAATAACATCTTGTGTTAAGGAGTGTCAAATTCCATTTACAACATTTTGTCCTGGGAAGCCCTTCTCACACAAGGGTCAAACCCGAGGTCGCATTGATATTGACAGAGTTACTCACCCTGCTTTGTTGCTATCGGTGTAGAGATTGCACGTATTACGGGGGTCACTTGGAGGTATACCCACAATGATAAGTGGAAGACTCTTGAGTTGATTTCGGGCTAGATACCTTGCCCTTGCATGTGGATCGAACTGACGACTGTCCCCCCATGCTTTATTGTTGTCAGTGGTAACCTTAGCAGCCCATCTTTCTAGGGTTTTACACAAGGTGACTGTGAAGGGAAAAGTCTTCACGGTACCTAGAATTGACGTTTGCCAAACTCACTCGGGCTCCTTGGAGGGTATACCCACAATTATGTGTGGGATCTTGCACCAGGGTGTAATTCCATTAAGCAGGTCGTCAGCGTAACTTTTCTAGCCTAGCCCAGCCCCTTCTCATCTCATTGTTGTGACATTGGATTTCATCACCAACTAGTGACTTCGGAATTAGAAGGTCTTGTTTCCCAGATTTTGTTTACTAGCACGTGCTATTTGTTTACCCAAGTTGACCATAAGATTTTCTTCATAAGTTTGTAACTCGTTCACAATAGATCCTCCACGTCGTTCACGTAGAATGCAGGGTTTATCTCCAAAGCATCTGGAAGGTTCTCAACCCCTGCCTACAAGCTCACCTGAAGGCTCTCCTCAACAGAGCGAAGTCCAAGATGTTACCATGCCACAAGTGGAACGAACCAACTCTCTAGAACATTTCTGAATTACCAATACTCGAGAGGACTTTCGAATTCACCCTGATTTTGAGAGACAGATTATGCGAGTGAATTCTTCCGAAGACTTAGTTGTTGTGTCTTCTGGATCACCGATTGGACTCTTTCCAGGAATAGAGGGCCAAGATCCTTTTTGGTCTACGGGCATTTTTAGACGAGACCTTTTTGGTGCAGGTTCAGGCATTGAAATCACTGTCTCACCTGTGCTTTCCGAAACCTCTAACCCAAACACAGTGCCGTTTACTACTGCCTATTATTTTCCTGGTACGGACACCCAGCGATCTGACCACATCTTGATCATCCCTATAGAAATGGTCCATTACACAGATACTATGAGTATTCACACTGGGATTACCGTGGCTAGTCAAGCCCCCACTGGCACACCGCTCACGCCCAGTGTCACCCCGACAATACCACCTAGATACCGTGCGTTGAATGCTTCCATTCCCACTCCTATGCAAACCCCATTCGGCACTCCTGGTGGTCCCTCTTCTTCTGGGCACTCTCTTCCCGGTTTCATTCCGACAATTCCTCAACCCCCTTTTGGAGGACCTTTCTCGTCCTCCACTGGCAGTATTAATCCTAGTGGCACTATTCCGTCATTCACACCAAATTACTAGATTCCTGTTGGTGGGCAATTTCACCAAGGAGGTTTGACTCAACCCCCCCTTGACGGGAAAATTCCTATTGGAACGCAAATCCCAATTGAAACACAACCCCCAATTGGAACACTGCCCCCAATTGGAACACAACCCCCGATTAGAGGAGAAACCCCACCGACCCCACTTTATGGACAAAACATACCTCCATCCTTGGACCAGTATTGGAATCATCTGATACAACATACTCCTCAATCGACTGGGGGGAAACAGCTTCCATCTTCATCTGTTATACCCCCTAATATAGGCCAACCATATCCAGACATGTCCAATCCTATTTGGGGCTCAAATGCTCAAACTCACGTCCCTATTCAAGGATACAATCCCATGAGCTACTATGCTCTACAACCACCACCGAATCTACCTGGGTCTTCACATTATATGCAGTCTGCTTATGGTCCTACTGGTTTGCCGACGGGGCTTTCTCCCCAAAGCCACCAGTACTCACATGTGAATCGACAGTTACCCTTCTTGGCCACTTTGGATCTCCCGGACTTGTCAAGGATTTTAAATGATCCAATTCATCACTCTCCCCAATGGCTCGCTATACCAGCCAAGCTACCATCGGACATCCCTAAATTTGACGGCAAAGTGGGAGAGGACCCGAACAATCACGTCATGACTTTTCACCTCTGGTGCTCATCCAACTCATTGATGGATGACTCTATTCGTTTACTTCTTTTTCAAAGGACCCTCACGGGTTCTGCTGCAAAGTGGTATATATAATTACCAAGAGGTTTCTTCGCTGACTTCAACACCCTAGCTATGGCCTTCCTCACCCACTACCAGTTACCGATCTGTTATGAAATGGGGACCGAGATTTTGAGTTCTTTTAAACAAAACAAAGCCACTCATATATCCGATCACATTCATGAGTGGCGACGGAGACGACGTCTCATCAAAATTGAACTCCCCAATCAGTTGCTGGCAGAGTGGTTCACAAAATCATTTGTGAACGACATTGGTCATGCCATTGCCATGGGTGGAGTGGTCACAGAAGAGCAGGCCATAAGTTGTTCTCAATACCTTGACCTTGTTTACTCACAAATGAGTACCCTTTACGACTTACTACCTGACACACCTCGTCCTTCCACTTCCGCCACTTCAACTACTCCAGCTACTTCTCATGTAGCCGACGGTGTGATTGGCACTTTCCATGCCCAACCACATTCCGCCTCAAGCACCAACCCCAAACCTGCTTCTTCTAATGTTCAAAATGCTCCGTCTCCTGCCCCTCCCACCGGAAAGACTTCCGAGGTAAATGCGGCTCAATCTACCCCAGCCGGTAAAAACAAATCCAAAAAGAGAAGGGGTAAGAATAAGGACGAAAAAAAACACTTCTCAAGTAGAGCGAACCAAAACTCCACCTGTTGACGATAGGGATAAGCGCAAACCTCGATACCCTTGTATTATCTATGGTGATGATCACTACATGAAGGATTGTCCACAACGCACCAAGGTCACTAAGTTCCTTCAAGGAGCCCCAAAACCACCTACTCCGACCGTTTTGTCCCAACCCTTCCCGTCTCAACAACAGGCCTAATTGGTCATTGATGACCAACCCTCACCTTCTACTACATCCTATGTATTGATGTGTACTGGCGATTCAAAGCAAAATGACATTGCACTCACCACTCGAGCCAAAGATTATTCTCCCTCTAAAGAGAAGGTTGATGACCCGCCTCCTTCATTGGTACAACCCTCTCTAGCGACTCCACCTACCACCGGTCCTCTTCATCTCGAATGACCGAGCCTCGACACAATTCTTCAACCCTCCCCAAAGGGCGTTCGGAAATCGAATTTCAATCCTCATGCTCGTGTTGCCCAGAACTACAGCATTGTTGAAGATATGGCCCAAGCACCTTCTGCGATGTCAGCCCTCGAAGTCCTTCAAAGTTGTCCCACACAACGGAAGGCACTGTTGAAAGCTATCGGTGGAATCAACCTGACGGATACAAATTTAATCATTTTTGACTTGGAAGATCACATTCCAAGGTTACCCCCTCAACTCACGTTCCAGATCCAAGTGATTGTCTCTGACAAAAACATTTGTCGAACCGTTATCGACGATGGTGCCGCAACATGTGTCATGTCTCTTACTTGCTGGAAATCCATTGGCTCTCCCTCTTTGAATGAATCCCAGAACACTCTTAAAGCCTTCAATGGCTCCTGTTTTAATCCCTACGGTGTCCTTCCTTCGTTGCCAATCATGTTAGAAGGAAAAATGGTCCAATTCGAAGTGGAAGTCTTTGACACTCCTCTTGATTACAATCTTCTACTTGGCCACAACTGGATCGATTCCATGCACACAGTTGTGTCGACCCTTTTTCATGTGGTACGTTTTCCACATCAAGGGAAGGTAGTCACCATCGACCAATTAGCCTTCTTTAACTCGGATACCCATACTGGAAACGTACCATTCATCGCTAAAACCCCACCGGGTTATGAGAACGTCGGTGTAGGCCTTCTCAAAGACTCTTCATTAATGGGTACTTTCCCCATTCCACCGCCCGATGTTCCACGCTCGTCCGTTGCTTCAATCAACATGATCTCCACCTTGATTCACTGAACTCTTACGTCTCACGACCCATGGATGGTACCTGACCTTGGAGATCATCTTCGTTACAACGACGAAATGTCGTTAAGTCCGGTTGAATCCGCCTATCAGGCCATTCAATCGACAACCCTTTCTACCCCCTCTCTTGGTGATTTATCTCCAAATCCTTTCCGTGTCATTTTTCCCACAGATGAGATGATCATGTCTGTCATGGAGGACACCCCTTGGGACGATGGACATCATCATTCCATCCTCTTCCTGGAGCAACATACCATCGAGAACTACCAACGGATCTCAACCCCGTCGACCGTTGTTGTCATCTCAACCGTTCCCTAGTCCACACATGATGTGTTTTCCAAAGGGAACTTAAGCAATATCTCACCCACTATTCCCCTCGACATATCCATCAAACATGGAATTGTCGAAAATGTGCATATCGGAGCTTCATGTTCCCCTAATGAAATCCTCACCTACATGTCCCTTTTCAAAGAGTTTCGTGACATCTTTGCTTGGAGCTACGAAGAAATGCTGGGTATCGACCCCAACATTGTGATACATGAGATCAAGACATACCCCGATGCTAAACCCATCCGGAAACGCCTTCATCCAGTTCACCCACGTAAAGAAGATTCTATCAAGCTCGAAGTTGAGAAACTTCTCAAAGCTGACGTTATTTACCCAGTGGTCCTCACTGACTAGGTTTCCAATCTTGTCCCGATTGACAAGAAACAAGGCACAATCCGTGTATGCGTTGATTATAGGGATATCAACAAAGCTTGTCCCAAAGACAACTTTCCTACCTCCTTCGTCGATCAGATTGTCGACGATTGTGCCGGAAGTGAAATCTTCTCTCTGATGGATGGTTTCTTCGGGTATAATCAAATAAACATTGTTCCCTAGGATCAACATAAGACTGCTTTTATTTGTCCTTGGGGCACTTTTGCCTATCGGAAACTCCCCTTTGGTCTCAAGAACGTTGACACAACTTTTCAATGCGCTATGTCTTATTCCTTCCATGATATCAAGCACATCGTGCAACCATATCTGGACAATTTACCCGCTCACTCTATGCACCGAGTCGATCATCCAATCCACCTCTGAGCCATTTTCGTCCGCTGTCAGTTTTACCGCATATGCCTAAATCCTCACAAGTGTGTTTTCTATGTGGAATCTAGCCAACTTCTAGGCTTTATTGTTTTGCGTCAAGGGATCAAGGCAGATCCTTTAAAGGTTGAGGCGATCCTTAATCTCCCTCCTCCTTCTACATTTCGCCAGTTACAAAGTTTGCAGGGGAAAGAAAACTTTCTTTGTCGTTTCATCCGAAATTATGCCGATATAACTCGTGGATTTATGTGCCTCCTAAAAAAGGGGTCTGAATTTGTATGGGATACCATCGCAAACAAAGCCTTCAAAGCTTTGAAATTTTCCCTAACATGTGCTCCACTTCTCTTTCCCCCCGATTACAGTCTCAATTATTTCCTCTACCTTGCAGCCTCGGATTACACCATTGGAATGGTTCTCATCGAAGAGGATGATTCTAATGATGAACATGTTATCTATTACTTGAGTCAAAGTCTAATGCCTACCGAAACCAAGTATTTACATGTCGAAAAACTGGCCTTGGAGGCCGTCCAAGCCGTCCAATGCTTTCGGTGCTATATCCTCTCTCGCAAGACTACAGTGATTTCTAACTGCAACCCTATGCAACACATTCTCACACGTCAATTGCTAGGGGGAAAATACTCCAAATGGATCGTGATACTCTAGGAGTTTGACTTGGAATTCGAAAGCGCCAAGTCCAAGAAGTCCTTAGTGTTTGCTGAGTTGATATGTGATTTTCCCTATTATGAAACGGAAAATGTAGCAGCTGATTCATTACCCGATGAATCCATTTTCCTCATTAGCTCTGATGATCTTTGGTATGACGATATCATCATATATCTCCGAACCCAGACTTTTCGGCCAAATTTGTCTAGTACTGATCGACGTCGAATACGCTACCAATCCCGTCAATATATTATCCTCGGGGATACTCTTTATTGTCGGGGGATTGACTCAGTTTTTCGACACTGCCTCACGTTCGACGAAGCTGAGAAAGACTTAAATGACTGCCATTCTGGAGCCTGTGGTGGTCATATGTCTGGGTATGCTACTGCCCAGAAGATCTTAAGAGCAGAGTATTTTTGGCCTTCTTTATTTAACGACTGCATAATCTCCGTCCAAAAATGCCATGCTTGCCAGACCTATAATCATAAGATATGGTCACATCCCGCTCCTCTTCACCCTTTGGTCTCCGTTGGTCCCTTTGCGAAATGGGGCATCGATTTCATGACATGTCACCCCCACTCGGCCGGGGGGCATGGATACATTATTGTAGCCATAGATTACTTTACAAAATGGGCTGAGGCGATGCCGACATTTGACAACACTGGAAATACCGCAACATTATTCATTTTTAATCACATCATAGCTCATTTTGGTGTTCCTCAGGCTATCTTCATTGATCACGGTAGCCACTTTAGAAAATTCATGATGTCCGAACTCACTGAAAAGTTGGGTCTTCGCCATGAAAACTCAACGCCCTATCACCCACAAGCCAACGACCAAGTCGAAGAAATTAACAAAGTTCTCATAACTATGCTCCGACAAATGATAGGGATTCACAAAAAAAGTTGGCACACAATGTTGTTTTCAGCATTGTGGGCTTACCGGACATCCGTCAAGTCAGATATTGGGTTTACACCTTTCCGATTAGTCTATGGTTTGGAAGCCATTCTCCTGATTGAATGCGAGATACCCTCTTTAAAACTAGCTGTTGAACTCCTACCAAACACTTCTGCTAAGGAAGAACGTCTATTATATCTTATGCGATTAGACGAAACTCGATGTGATACTACCCTAGTCATAGAAGCTCAGAAAAAACGTGTCAAGGCCCAATACGACAAACATGTCAAGCCTCGCGTTTTCTCCGAAGGAGATCTCGTTCTCCTCTATGAACATGATTGAGATATGCTACGAGCTGGAAAATTCGAAGCCAGGTGGCGAGGTCCTTATATTGTTAGACGAGTTTTGGAAAAAGGGGCTTATGAGTGAGTAGATTACGATGGTATCCCTTTGAGTGAACCCAAAAATGGGTTGTACTTGAAGAAGTACTATGCATAAGATCACCTGTGAACGAGTACCTGTATTTTTATTGTATCATACTTCTTGTGTGTTACTGTAGCTTTCTTTTGTCGTTATCTAGTCTCTTCCCTTATGTGACATTGTGTTTGATTTATAGATGTCGGAGTCTTCGCTACCCTACATTGGCTTCGCTGATGGCGCTAGCCGTAGTACTAAGAACCTTGCTTCTGCTACATGGGCAATTTACGCCCCTACAAACGAACTTGTCTCCTTACGAGGTGTGTGTCTCGACCGTGCGACCAACAATATTGCGGAGTATAGCGCCGTTATTAAATTGTTGATTATTTCTATCTCGCTTGGAATCCATCATTTGGTTGTGCGACTCGATTCACAGCTCATAGTACTACAGTTAAGTAATGTCTATACTATTCGAAGTCCTACTTTGTTATCGGTGTATTTGCGAATTCGCCTCTTGGAACGTTATTTTGATTATATTGAATATCAACATATTCCTAGATGTCTAAATACATTAACTGATGCATTAGCTAACTATGTATTAGACAGACATTTGGGTCATTTATAAATCAATCACATCAATTTTCACACAACACAAGGTAAATCGATAGAAGCCGTATGTATATATAACGATCAAAAGAGTATTTACAAAAAAGTTCTATCCGAGGACCAAAATTTCAAAATCTGAAGCTTATAGCTTCTATAAAGTGATGTCATGGATGAAGTTCACGGTAACACATGACTGCTCGGGCAACCCTACGAAGCAGTCAGCCAATGGACTCTGACACTCCTACTGTNTCAATTTTCACACAACACAAGGTAAATCGATAGAAGCCGTATGTATATATAACGATCAAAAGAGTATTTACAAAAAAGTTCTATCCGAGGACCAAAATTTCAAAATCTGAAGCTTATAGCTTCTATAAAGTGATGTCATGGATGTAGTTCACGGTAACACATGACTGCTCGGGCAACCCTACGAAGCAGTCAGCCAATGGACTCTGACACTCCTACTGTATGATGCTGATAACGTCATGGAACCTCTCCAAGGGGCATGTCCAGAATGTCTGCTATCAAACCCTCTAGGTTTTGTTCCACCGCTTCATAATCTTCGGCGTCCCATCATGGCACTAGAGCCACCTCTCCTCGTCACTGAATAGGAGAAGTACCAGGAGGTCAGTAAGGCCCCATGTCTGTGTCATCAAAAAAGAATTTTGTATTTAGACCTTGCATGAATAATAAAAAAAAAACATTTGCATATGATAAAATTCACAAAAACATTTAAAAAGAAAAAATGTGTACTTCTTACCAAGATCCCCCCACTGAGCACCCTCGGGCAGGACCAAGTCCGGATCTCCTCGGAAGTCCAACCCGGAATAAGCATAATCATCGACCATCAACATCTGTGGTCGCAACCAGTCGAAGAAGACATCATTATACTTGATAATTAGTCCAGCTACATGCCGGGCCATGAGCTGACACCACCTCAGCATTCTTGGATCTGTTGGAGTCGGTAAATCCCACTCAACCTGCAGCCTCAGCAAGGGAACCCTCTCAAGAAAGATAGACACCAACAAAGACCCGTACCTGAATTGCTTCAGGTTGCCTCGCCTGCATTTGGTCAACTGCCTCTTCATGCTACGAAGCACTGCGTCTGCCCAGTTAAAAACTCGAGGCTCAGTGCACTCTATGGCATACTAAAAGTAGCTCTGGAAATCCATGTGAGGAGCAACACTCCCAGCCATACAAGCAATGGTGAACAAGATAGTGCGGAGGGTCAAATCCCACACTCCCCAAATGGCTACTTTCCCTTTGCTCCTCTCTGCCTCTGGAACACAGTGCAAGCGACAGTACTCACTCATGGGCAGCCCACCACCTCTGTTACTAGTCAGGATCGTGTGGTACCCACGCCGTGATAGTCCTATCAAGAAGTAAATGTCCTCGATATCCAAGGACAATGTGTGGACCCCTACATGGAATACTTGCTGGTCAGGATCCCACATATGCACAAGGTACTCCAATAACCTGACTTGGGCCCTCATACCTGGGATACGAAAGAATTTCAGAAGACCACAGTCTTGTAAAGCAGCAATGGTGGTTGGGTGATTTCCGGCAATGGCATCATCTTCTTTGTGCTCTCTTTCACGCCATTCCAGAACCATGGTGATGGCCAAATACCTACATAAGAAGCATAAGAAGAAAGTTAATAACTCTATTCAACACTTGGTATCTTTTTCATTGAGAAAAACTTTAAAAAAATTTCCACTTTGTGGTTCTCATAGGTGCCCTTTAGGCACAGTGCGAGGTTCTTGCAGGTTCCTTTGGGGTCTCCTGCGAGAATGAGGCATTCTCGCAGGTCCCATGTGGCTAGCCTGCAAGAATGGCTGAGCGCAACTTTAACCCCTAAAACGAACTCAAAACTATGCTTTTTGCCAATGAAAATGAAAAATCAAACCATGAAAAGATAGAGGACAAGGAGCTTACCTCACTGCCAGAGACGGTTCGTCGAATGGGTGCTCGTAGCTCCCGCAATCAAGTGCCAAAATTCAAGGGCAAAAGAGGGGTTTTGGACTCAAATATTGGTAAAGTTAAAATGATTATGGTAAAAAGAACTTTTACCCCTTTATATTTACTTTTACCATTTGTTATTGGATTTTATAATTGTTTATTTATTAAAACCTAATGCCTAATGCCCTTTTGAGTGTGAATTTTGCAGACGTAACGACTTTGATGTTCATGCACAGGGATGTGGATATTTTTTCTTCTTCATCGCATGTTTTGATTGTTTTTTATGGTTTTTGTACAAAACCTCGATCTTGGTCTTTGTCCATTCTCACGCTCGAAAATACATGAGAATGCGATCGAGCACACTTTTATCACTTTTTCGGGCTCAACAAGGTTATACGAAAAAGGAACCCCCTTGGAGTCCTCTTTAAGCTCTTTTCAGACTCTCTAAACATGAAAAGATTGCCGAGCGACCTTGCTATTTTCATGCTCGTTAAAGTATTTGAAGAAAGCGTCTGTTGGGCGATAATTTATCTCTTTTTCAGTCTCATAAGACTATTTTATAAAAAAGGAACTGAGAGAGTTCTCTTTTAAGTGTTTTTCCAGACTCTATAATGATGAAAAACCTTCGAGTTTTCTATCTTTGGACTCGTTAAACAAACATCGACAGACYCGTAATGGGACCGAACCACTCCTTCCTAGAGTTCGTTAAACATACTCCGAAGGACTTATCTGAAGGATGAGTTTATATCAACAAGCATATGTTATCCTCCTCAAGCTTGCGTAAAAATAAAGAGGTACTCGCCAGAAATGGTGGGGGAAAATTTGGGAAAGGGATGTGTTCTCGTATTCACATTAATTGGCAGTAAGTGTCACTCTTGAACATGACACCCCCCCTATTCATTATTTGAATCCGGTTTGGGAAATCCATTTGTCTCTCATTCAATTTTCTACCAGGTCATACCCGGTGTCGTCTCTGAGTCAATGCTGCCAAATCATTGGTCGTGTCATTCATATGTTCAAGAGAAGTTCATCTGAAACCTTTATTCAGTCGGCCATCTGTAGTTGTCCATTTTTTCCGTGTCGACCTTCCCTGTGTCCAGTTCAACTTATATCATACTCTATTTCACCTTCAAAATATGTTACTCATTTCATGTCATTGATGGGTGATACATCAAGGCCCTCCTGTGACGAGTTTTGTTCCGTCGACTTCAGCTCATTATCCATAAACAAGACTTAGAAATTCTTTGGTGCCTTGGAACTTGCATGCCTCAATGGCAGGTTTCCTCGCTTTTGACAACAGGTTTACATCATTGACCCCTGATCAAAAGATTTCGTCGGATGTTCGACCTCAACTCATTGATTCACATTCGGTGGATTGTACTAGTGTACCTTGGGAGTCATTGACATTAATGGTGATTTCCCTCACGCTTGTTAATGGTTTCATCATTGACCGGTAATCAAGTGGCTTCTACCATGTTCGACTTCAACACATGTAATCACATGGTTAGATTCCTACTTTCGAGTGACGGGATTGAAGACCCTAGATCTCATCTCTTTGTCCAGGTTGCGATGGAATATGTATAATTTGCGACACATAGATCCACTTTGTATGTCTCGTGGCTATGTCGTCTCAATTTGAATTTTCTTGCATAGATCCACAGTGTATTCTTGGTGGCTATGCTATATTTTGACGGCATGGATCCACATTGTATGATTTATGGCCATGACCTATTCTTATAATCTCATCCATATGTGATCTAAGTATGGGAATGCCTACCTCAGAACTAGTATGGTATTCTGCAGATGCTTGGTTGTTCGCGGGTTTCTGATTAGGTGCACTCCTGGTTTCCGACACACACACGCAGTCTACAAAGTATTTCAGCTGTCACTAATTCCGACCTCATACTTTGGGGGGCATTCTGTTACCCATGATTTTGGTCATCTTGATGGTGTATTGATGATGGTGTACTCAGGCTCCTAATAAGAAATTTCTCTTGAGAAAAGTGACATTCATCTCTTCCCAGAAAACATATTTTTGAAGAGAGTTCACAGGTTGCTTATATCCTAGGGTGGGAGAATGACCCATTCTCGCATGCTGCCTTCAGCTAGGGTGCGAACTTCTCGCACTGTTCTACATAGCTAGGGTGTGAACTTGTTCTCAAGCTTGAAAAAAGATGAAGTCTCGATGGTTCTAGAAGGGAATCTTCTAGAGAATGGGTTGGAATTCGAATGGTTATCATTTTACTGGTTTCCATGATTTGGTGGGATCATTCTCATCCAAGTAACCATCTCATCCTCTCCTATATATTGATGGAATTCTCATGGAAAAGGTTAAGCAAGATTAATTGGAGGATTGGTGAAGGAATTGTGTGAAGGACTTAGCTTGAACAAGAGCTTGGAGACTCTAGCAAGTCTATCAAGAGGAATTGGATCTTCTTTATGCAAGGATCGAGCAAGTGTGTGTGTTGGAACCAAGATCCACCAAAAGGAATCTTGCGACATCAAGGTGATTAGGTTGTATCTTCTACTTTCGATTAATATGATACAGCGTCATGTCCTTTTCCCATAAAATCTTTCTTACTTTATTGTGTAATTCCTTGATCATACACATAAGTTGACGATTGAATATATTTTGCTATCTTCACTTTGGTTGGTTTGTGTTGTCTTGGCCTTGACCTCACGAGAGCACCGGAGCGAAGCAAGAGCAACAAAGACCCTAGGAAGCGATACAAAGGTATGTCACTTGTTCCTCCCTACTAGCTAATTCAATGGTCATAACTTAGGGAAAGAGTCATGTCCTGTCCTGTTTTGTTCTAGATCCAGGTGGATCTAGGGAGATCTGTTAGTGTCCGCACCTACCGATTAGTCCGATAATAGCGTTGGTCGCTAAATAATGCAAAGAATAAGATGAATGGTTCATAGACAGTGGGTGCTCATCTCATATGACCGGAGATTAAAGAAAATTTGTCAGCTTGAAGAAAAGAGGTGGAAATGTTTCATTTGGAGATGACTCATCTACCAAAATACTTGGAAAAGGAACTGTAAAGCTTGGAAGTGAAAATGTAAAAGTAGGAAAAGTCCTATTGGTTGAAGATATGAAGCATAGTCTCCTCAGTGTCAGCAAAATATGTGATGAAGGATACACTCTTATGTTTGACTCCCGAAAATGTAAAATCAGAGAAAATAACTCGGGAATATTGGTTTCAACTGCAACAAGAAGACCAAACAACATATACATCCTAGACATGAAGAAGAGAGAGAAGACATAAGCCACAGAAAATGATTCGAAGGAAGAAAAAGTCCCAAAGACCAAAAATAAGGATGAAGTATTATTGAGTGCCACATGTTCATGGGGAGCAGCCCCAAAGAAGAAGGTTACATTTTGCCATTAAACTCAGGGGGAGCAGCCCTAACCTTTGCCATTGATGTCAAAGGGGGAGAGAAATTGGGATCATGATGATAGGGTGAGCATGAGTGTTGCCATCAATGAAAAAGGGGGGGATTGTTGGAAGATTGGTTATTGTCATTGATGTCAACCCTAGTCATGGGTTTTGTACTGCAAGATTGATGAAGGTATTTTGACATGAAGGAAAATGCACATGTAGATACAACACCCATGGATGGATAGTATACACCATGTTGTTTTTGGTGGTATGTGGCACGTCACGTGGATCCTCATGG
>JASDQU010104590.1:141540-169769 GCA_032191745.1 Picea mariana | reverse complement strand
ACATCATTATACATTCATTTTATACAAGTCTAATTTCAGAGGGAATAAGAAGTAAAAGAAGGCTGGATTTCAAGGGAGGATGAAGTCTTTTGGTGATGTGTTCTAAGGTATGTTATTTTCAGGTCATCTTACCATTTTTGATATAACTTTTTTTCTAGAATGATTCAGATGGTGAAATCGCTATGGTATTGATAAGACATATCAAGGTACCTCTGGTAAAATTTTCATCTCTTGATTCACTTTAATTATGGAGATACACTCTGTGGAAGATAGGGTTTGTGACCAGTCCTGAAGCTACTCAATAAACATGTGTTCCGGGTAAAACAATCATAAATTCTTCATACAGAATCCAAATGAAGTGGGAACAATTCCATTGGAAAGAGTACAGACTGTAGTTTCTTTTGTGTGAGTTTCAAAATTGGATGTTAAATATTGAACACGGGGAATGCTGTACAACTTGGGTCTTCTGAATAGACCAAAATTGAATAAAGTCTACCATTCTATCTATAACCTCTTTTTGGGGAGGATTCAAGGAGTGAAAATTGGAGGAGTTTCAGATAATACATTGGGTAATATTATCTATAGGATCAGAGTACTCCAATAATTGAAGAATTGTAGAAATTGAAGAAGTCTCAGGAAGCATTATCAGGTTCTATGTGATGATTGGTTGATGGTGATGATTTAATGTAAAGTTTTATTATCTCTCATATATTATTGGGTGGAAGGAAGGGGCAAGGATGGAGATTTAAAATATCTCTTGATATTGGAGGACTGTATCTTCCTCTTGGAGGTTTATCCCTCCCTTTACATTTGGAAGCTGTAGCTACCTTTGGAAGTCATTACTTCCCTTGAACAATAACTATTGATTATTTCTCATATATTGTGCATGGTGTATTGTGGTGTATTGATGTAACTCTTATACTGTTGTTTATTTCTCATTGGATATAGTTGAATGGTTTAAGTATAAGTTGAAAAAGGTTTTAAATTGTACTTGATACTGATTCACCCCCCTCTCAGTATCAACAATCTTGCACCGTCTTCTTATCACTCTTTATCTTCTTAATCTGGGTGAGTAAACTTTGATTATGGGCTTTTAGGCAACAAAATTATGCGGCTTTGTCTATGGCGATTTTGTCACATTCTTTTTGGATCTCAAGTATTCACTGTTGTTTGTTTGAAAATAGTATTTTGGAGATATGATCAAGATATTTTGACGTAGATATTGAATCTGACTTCACTGAGATGTCATGTAATTTTATTTTTTTCTTCTTGTAGGAAAACATTCAAAACTTTTTCTCAAGGTTTACTATTAAGCTACCCAACATCTCTAACCAAGTCGAGCCGAGGATTATATCAAGATCTTTTTCATATATAGTTGTAACCTCGAAATTCGATACAAGTTTATAATCTTCAAGTGTCAACGGTAAGTCCCTGATGTCATATTTATTGCTAAAAAAAGGTCTTTTGTTTCGATTACAATTGTCTTTGGAATTATTAATTGATTCGACAAATCCATACTTATGTGATTTTTCTTATTATCTGGGAAAATGTGGATGCTAACTTCTTTTTCTTGAATATTTCCTCTAAATTTTAATAATCCGATGCATCTAGTTAGATGATTTTTACCAGAAAATATTCATTCCTTAAAATCCATTTTTTTTATTTGAATTGACCTTATAATTATTATAATATCCCTTTAATAATAATAAGACTTAAGCGTATTGACTTAATAGATATCTTCCTCTACTATTCCTTTATACTCTTTTAAGAAAATAATCCTTATAATAATTCTTCTTTTTATATATATAGAGTTCAAAAACTTTGAATATTTTCTTATACTTTACCAAAAGTAATTTTATATTCACTTAATCTCTTTTTAATTTTCTTGGTAATTAATGAAAAATAATTTAATATTACCTTCACACTTTCCAAAAGAAATATCTTAGTTATACTCCTTCCTTAACTCACGAAATTTGTGAACTTTTAAAACAACATTTTTTTTTTTAACTTTTGACTTTTTTATTATATATCCTTCTTTTATATTTTTCATCATATATTCTTTAGTTCTTAAAATTAATATAACTTAGAAGTTAACTATTATTTTTTTCCTTTATGTTTTGTTTTAACAAAGGTCACGAATTTTTGGTGGAAATTTAAAATGCTGTACAAAATAACTTGTGGTTGGACGATTGTGAATAGTGGATATTGATGTACACATTAGCTGGTAATAATATTTTGTTTTTATTATTTTATTTTTCTTTATAATAGGAAAAACTATATTCTTTTCTTTTTCCTTATATATATATATTATCTTTATGGAAACAAAACTTCTTGTTCAAAAAATTATTGTACGTGAATTTCCATGATAGAGATATTTAATTCTTGTGCTGAAGTAAGAGAGCTTGAATTTACTGGAAAAATTGTTGTAGTTTAAACCATTATTTTACACTTTATTTTATTTCAATATTCTTGTCAATGCAAGGTGGAATGAATCTTTTACTTTTTTTTTTCTTTTTTTTTTTAATTTTTGGGTAATTGTTTATTTTTCTTCAGTATTGTATTCTGCAGCGGAAATTTTAGAATTCAAATGGCCAACAGCCAATTATGGTCAAGGACCAAACAAATTAGAGAAACTCTGTTTGTGGCCAAAATTCGGATCGAGACGAAGCTCTGATACCACTGTGGTGAACCAAGTTGGTTCACCAAGTAAATACCCAATGTAGGTAGGATAACAGGTTATAATCCATAAAGGATAATATATTAAATAATAATATATATGAATATGAGATGATGAGTACAATAAGAATGAGGGCCTTATATACCCACGCAAGGGTTCCCTTCCATGAAGAGACGTGACCTTTCACTGGGAAGGTGTCTCTTCATTATTATTCATTAACTATTTATGATGTATTTATACTTATTATTATATATTATGTTCATAACATTTGAATGAGGTGAGGAGCTTCTTGGGATCATCTCAATACGAAGTTCATATCTAAATTTTCAATGATAGCTCTACCATTTCACATTGTGATTGGAAAAGAGAAGATTTTTTGTTGGGGAAAGCCATTACAATGGTCTTTCAAATAACTGAAGACAAATCTCAGTAATGCATCAATTTTAGTCATGCCAAATTTGTAGATTCCATTTGAACCAGGGATATATGCAAGTGGATATGCTTTAGGAATAATGTTTACACAAGGAGGATGAATGGTATGCTATCATTCATAATTTTTTCATGAAACAATGTTGGACTAGCCCACATATGACA
The DNA here is from genome assembly GCA_032191745.1 of Picea mariana. Lineage (NCBI taxonomy): Eukaryota > Viridiplantae > Streptophyta > Pinopsida > Pinales > Pinaceae > Picea > Picea mariana. Next base: position 166,498 of record JASDQU010104590.1, on the reverse strand, counting down.
AAGAACTCTTCATTATTATGCAATTAGTGAAGAAATGGAAGCACTATCTCCTAGGGAAAGAGATCATAATACACACAGACCATAAACCACTGCAATACCTACAAAGAAAAAGTAAAATGCAATAAGTGAGGTATTACAAATGGATGGGATTACTACAACAATTCCATCTACTAATAAATGACAAGAAAGGAGCTAGAAACATGCCTATCAACATGATTTTATGATCGTTGAAGGGAAATTCACCTACATACAAGAAAATCCCCTCATTGGATAGGTTTGATCCAATGATAGATAGGAGGATATACAACATACCTCTTCCTCCTAGAATTAATCATACAATCTCATAAGTAAATAGAATATGGAAGGGGAAACATACCTTAAATTGGATGATTGTCCAATGTATCTAATGATCCTCTCTATATCCCACTCCAATGATGTTGCTTCACCAAATTAACTACAAATTAACCAGACAATAAAAACCTTCCTCATACCTTCATAATATAACAAATGAAATCTTGCACAAATTCAGTCCTAATTCAATAACTCAAGATTTCTTAGATCAACAAAATCAAATTCAAGATACAAGATAGATCCATGCACATAGAGATTTTTGGGGGGTGAATAATGTATATCTATATTTATTAATGATAATTTACGAAAAATATAATTTATGTTGAGATATGATGTTGTACTCCTAGATCCAAGACTCAAAATCCTCTCCTTAGACACAATCTCACCCTATTGAACAAGTATGATTTGGCACCGTATCATGGTAATATGTCCTGACATAGGTCATAATCAAACTAATGTTGATGCCCAACACTCAACAATTATGGAAACAAATAGACCAAAGATTCTTTCTCTAATTGACTCTAGTGCTATAAGCTTCTAAAACGTAGCTCCATCACCTAGATTTTCTTAATTCTTATATATTCCTTGAGGAGCTAAAGATAGACTTCATGGCATTTGAGTTGAGTCAATACAAGTCATGCACAAGCTCCATGCACAATTATGATTTTTTTCCAACCCATAGCTGATCCGATCTCCTCATGGATTTCTCTTTATTGAAGCTCTAAGGGTTGGACACAGGTTTTGTATGGGAAAACCATGACTAACCACACCTTATATATGAGGAAAGCATGTTTGAATTATTTTCTACTAGGAAGAAATGCATCCAAGGATATTTATAATTTTTTATGATGAATTTTCCATGGTTGAAGTGAATTTCATTTTCATTACATGTAATAACTCTTTTGTGTAGCCTATGGTGGAAAATACAAGTATAAAATGTGCCCCCTAATGTATGAGGTTATTAGGGGAATTGATGGTTGAAATACAATGTTACAAAAAAAGATGGTGTCGAGTGGAATAAAGATGATTTCTTTATATCAAGGAACTCGAAAGCACTTGGAAACATAAATCAACCAATCAAATATAGATCATACCCTAGGTAGGAATGTCCATGCTATGATATATGAACAAGTATGGCCAGAAACATAATACATTATGTATACATGAAATGAAATGCAAGACCATGGCGACAAAAATTACATGGTGGATCCATAACATATAAAATATCATAGCCATGAGAAAATGCAATGTGGATCTACGTCATAGTATGCATCAGAAATACGCTTAGCACGAATGAGAGTGCCATTCAATATTCAAAGTACTTTAGCAATAAGTGATACATTTGTCTATAACTTTGGAAGGAAACATTGATAAGAGATGCCCCTAACCCAAGGTATTCAATCCAAAACCATCAATTATACAAATCTACATCATGTGAATAAATGAGTTGATGTCAAACATGGTAAAATTCGTCTAGTTACTGGTCATTGATGAAAATCATTAACAAATGTGAGGGGACTCACCAAAAGAAAAAATAGACCCCAAGGTACATATTAGAATCTAGCGAGTGTGAATAAAGGATTTGATTTCGAACGCTCGTAGAATCAGTCAATCAAGGGTCAATGATGGAAACCCTCTATCAATCGTGAGGAAATTATCGATGGGGCCTAAATCCCCTAACTCAACAACAGGAACCAAACCCACCACCGAGGCCCAATTATACTCTATAGCGTTTGGAGTGGAATGGTTCTCCAGATCTTGCAATGTGGTCGGATTATCGATGGGCTTTTGTATCTTCTTTTTGGAGGCTATTCCTTAATTAGGAAAATTATTTTTCTATATTTCTCTTGGGTGGGGCTGGTGTGAGAGATGCAAGACAGTATAAACCAACTTGACAAACAACATGACAAAAGTTTAAACTATTGGGAAGAGGTCGAACTTGGGATAACCCGCTGCTCGAACATGCAGACAGCAATTTTATGCCAAAAGGCCTAGTAATAATACATCAACCAAATGAACATCCAATTACTGTTTGAGAGAACTAATTAACATAAAGAAAACACATATGTAATCAAGATCATGGTAAGAAAAATAATTCATATACCATAACATTCATCACATAATAGCACAACGATTTACCTTCATCATTTAAAGAAAATAACATCAAAACATTGCACCAGATAACTTGACAACATAATTAATTGCTCTTACTCATTTACTACAATTTTCATGGAATAGGAAAGGAAGTAATTCTTCTCCAACTCCAATCACATAAGTTGGAGAAGAATTACTTCCTTTCCTATTCCAAAAAGGACTTCTCAATTCATAGCAGTCTCAAAATAATTATCAAAAACCAAAAGAAAGAGTTCTTGCAACAACCATCGACCCTTGACTCATTGGTCGATGTCTCTATTTATAATATAAAGTTTAACAATAATTAACGACTACATATAATTTGAGGTAATCAAAAATCACCACGTGGCGTTATCATCTAATAGTCTTTCAACAGTCCAACCGAGATGTTTCTTGAAAAGGGTGGCTTCTTTCATAATCATACCATATGATAAAGAGTTATTCACAGGTGTTGGCCCATGGAAATCTGTGTTGTTCCATTGGAGCCGCATATATCCCTCTGATGTCTGTCGCGTGTGTCCCATACTTCATGAGACTGAAGTTCAATTGGCGAAACATGGTTCGGGCTTTGATCGGATGTCCCACGAACTTTTTCACTTGCCCTGGCTTTGCATCAGTGACCTTTGCACATTCTTCGGCCCATAAGGCATCTTGTTCGGTGCACAACTTGATTATTTCATTTATATTGGTAAACATATCAGGGGTACTGAACTCAGGGAGTCCGATATCTTTCATTATTTTATTGATTTTATCCCAGTGCTTCTAAAATTCGGCCCATTGTTCTTGGATTTCTCCATGTGGAACTTGATACATTTTAGCCCAGTATTCGGTCAATCGCTTCATGCGATTGAGACTCCTTTTACATACAAGCTGAATGTCATTGTCTTCCTTTTCTCCGCCTTTTTAGATTTCCTCAATATGCTCGAGCCTCTCCACCACCCACTGCTCCTTCTCATACCATCGCTCCATTTCCTTACATGTCGCGAGTGCCATTGTATTTCTTTTCTCCGCCTTTTTGGATTAACTCAATATGCTCGAGCCTCTCCACCACCCACTGCTCCTTCTCATACCATCGCTCCATTTCCTAAAAGTTGGCTATATTCGAGATTAACAGGTGTCTTTCCTCTTTGAACTTGTCGTAAACTTTACCGAATTCATCTTTTGGATACACAATGGTTTGCGTAGCACCCTTATAGTAATTGGCAAGATTTCACAAGTGTTCAAGCTCCTTTTGGGTGGCAGAAAGCTCCTTTTCATTTCTCTTGGTTCTGTCCTGGGCGACCTCTAAGAGGGATTTTTCCACACCAATCAGTTCAGACATATGGGTGTCTGCTGTATTGATTAAATTCTCCTTAGTGGTGACTATGATGGAATGATCCAAGGTGATTCTTCTCTTCTTTGTGGTCCTCTAAATGATAGCCTTTCTCTTTTGATCATAGGAGATCACATAGATGTATGCGACCTCATCTACTGGGTCTGGTATCTGTTGATTACCCCATGTGAGATTGTTTCCCAAGATTCCCACAGTGTATATTTGTTCGAGAGTGGGCTCTCGAACTTCTTCATTCTGCCTTGTAGATCCAACTTCTACTTGTTGCTCACCAAGGATCTGAGTATTGGGTATAATAGAGGTGTCGGGTATAGACTTGTCACTTACTTTCTCATTGGCAGTGGAACTGCCGATTTATTTTGCGGAGGCTCATCACTCAAGCCTGCATATGCTTCTAGTTCATTGGACTTTTCTTGCATTGAGACCACCTTCAACTTCAACTTCCTTTTGTGGGGCCTCCTCATCTTGATCCTCGGGTTTAGGGGAAGAGGTCTTTTCAGGACTTGGGGAAGGAATCTTTTCGAGACCTAATTATTCTTGGATGCATACCGGGGTTCCACTGGGGGGCTTTGGGCTCTCATCGTCATTGTATATATGTATAAGAGTGCTCAAGGGATTGGGCTCTTGCGTTTCTATCGACACCCGACCTATCTCTGGTTGAGTTGTTCCTCCTTTCGAGGGGTCGATTGGTGGTGTCATGGATTCAGGATTACATGACCCATTGGTGTTATCGAGACCTATGGGATTGGGGCCACTTGAATCTGTTGGGACACTTTGGACGATAGTTGGAATCAAGGGTATTATGGCAAGATATGGGTCATCCTACATCCACTTCATTAGTAGCTAAGCTTGTTGGTATAAAAGTGCGCTACTCTCTCGAGCTGTTTGATCTTCAGGGGAAACTTTTATTTGTATCGGGGATCCTTGATGAGTTTCTACAACCTCAATGTCTTCTTGGGGATCATTTGTTTATTCCTCCAATTCATATGCTACTGCTGCTTCAGGGCATCGACCAATTCCCTAAACTGCCCGCTCCAAAAATGTTGCCTACTCTTTGTAGTTCATAGCTCTAAACCAGGTTCCTCTAGGATCAACCTTCCTAGCTACCACCACATCCCAGTCTTGAGCATTCTTCATGAAAAATTCATCCTCAAACCGACCATGGGCATAGGGCCAACAGGATGATACCTGTGACGCGTGTTGCAGGACCAATCCCTTGGGATCGGGTTTGTGGAATCAGCTAGTTTGGAACCGAAATTCTAATTGACCTAGCCCAAGTTGTTTATAATGTGCGATGTCTTTGACCATGCAGAAGCTAATATGAAACCCATACGGTATGAAATCCCACTTCTTGTCTTTTAATAAAGTTGTGTTGTATCCTTGTAGGATGGTTTTATAGCAGATTTCTCCTAACACTAGCTGGTTGGGAACATAAATGGGCAATAAATGGGGTGCCCCTGTGACACCGAAAACCCTGATGTAGGTTTCTCATTCATCTAAATACCAATGACCAATTTTGACTATGACCTTCTTTGCTTCATCTGATAATCTCGAGCATTCTTTCCTAAAGAGAAAGAAGTAAATGGGTGCAATAAAATGATCACAGATAACAACATGAAATTTCTTGTACCTGTTTCCCCACAAGATGTTGAAGTATACATGGAGTGCGAGCTCCAAAGGGTGCCAATTCTGGTAAATCCCAACAAAAGCGTTCCTAGCACAAATGGTGTCCAATAGATACGAGGCCATGTAGAAGGCGGGGGTATCTCCCTCCTTTGGCGTCTAAGACTGTTTTATGTAGGTGCTCAAATGTTTAGAAATGATAGCACTCCAATTGAAACCAGTGCCTGAAATGGCGCCTGTGAAAGCCAGAGGCATCCAAGATTTTGTAAACCGGGAGCAGTCTTTCTCTCCATGAAACCTGCAGAGAAGGGCCATGAGATAGGTGTATGGTTCCCTGAGATTGATCGTTAGGTACCATCCAGAAGTCCAATTCATGAATTTTTTGTCTTCCCTCCACCAGGATGCCATGATTTTGCTTGTGTCATGTGAGGCATAGAAACTCAGCACGAAATCAATGCTCAACTTTTCTCCATACTCATTGAGTTTGTATTATTTTTGAACTTCTGATGGCAAGAAAACCTCAACACATTTGCCATTGTCATCATTAATCAAACATTTATGTGCATTGGTGTGATCAATGAGCCACTTTAAGATCTCGACACAAGGAAAAAGCAGAGACCGACTTGCCACCATGTGCAGGTAAGCCCTGCGAATGTTTGGGAGGACCTCATCATCGATCTTCCTTATATGAAGATCATTGTGTGGAGCATATTCGAGGGGTTCTTCTTTATTAATATTTCTTGAAGACTTCTTCCCAGCGAGGAAAATTTGTCTTTGCTCTAATGCTTGCCTCTATATCTCCGAAAGATGGGGTTTGGACAAAGGGTTCCTTGGTGATTTTCTTAATGACAGACAATGGCTTAGGGGTGAACTCTAATTGTCGAGCAACTACTGGGGAGGAGCCTTCTCCTATTTCTGATTCTTGTAGCTTTGGCACCCTTGGTGATTTTTTGGTGGATGGATTCTTCGAAGGCATTGTACCTGCAAATAAAGTCACCCTTTAAACATGTATACATAGCAACATCGGGTGAGAACATATAAAAATGAAGCGTAAACCGTAAGCGGACCCGTACCTGTAATGCTTTCTAAGATAATTGTTTAATACTCACTGGACTTTAGATGCTTCCCCTGGACTGATAGCTTCATTCTCCTATTTGTTCTGAATTTCTTGCTGCACAGGATGGGAGCATACAAAATGACTAAGAAGAATATAACTGGGAGATACTACCAGTCCTATCAATTAGTTAATGTGGGTGATAAATGCAGATTTCAAAATAAACCACTATCGGATCTTTGTCGCTGAGATGTAACTGATTGACGATGGGGGCACGGATGGATATGCATTGTATCGATGAGTTTAACGGTTCCTTTTTTGATTCGTGCACAAGCTAGTAACTAATACACAATCTATGAATTAACTAAAGCTTTGAATGCAGAGTACTTGAAACAACTAGGAGTTAAACGTCACGTCACGTCTCACCTTCATAAATATCGGGGATCGACTACTAATTAGAGTGTTTATCAATATTTCTATTTTCTTGATAAAAATCCCGATACTAATGACATTGGGGTTGGTGATTAGGGGAATGTTTTGGGCATCGACAACCAATGGTGGGACTCCTTTTGTGTGACGCTTATGATTACACATTTCTGTCGAAGCTGAAAGTATTGACCTTTGGCGAAATCCTTTCTAAGCCTGTATTCATAAGAAATAGATACTCTTATCATCTGACACCGAAGAAGGTTGGCACTCAGCTTCTTTGACTTCCCAAAATTATTTTTGCCACCTTAATTTTTCGCTGATGCCGAAATTCTCAAGTGAGTCGGGAGAATTTTGGGCCGCTGATTCTTTGGGTAGTCATTATGTCTCTTAAGATGGTTCTTTGTTGTATGTTCGAGATAAACTTAAGTAATGAAACATATAAGATAAATGGATTATTAGTTTCAAACCAAGGTGAAAACAATCAAAGGTAGAAAACAAAGTGGTACCTAAAAGGAAATGGTCACAAAACTTTTAGGGTGTGTTGAGCACTCAACAGGAACCTACCACTGATGTTTGGAAGTCCCAAGGTACTATATCATTTCTAGATCCATGTCCTCGATAATGATATAGAGTCAATAAGAAAAGATCTATCGAAGTAGGGCCTTAATATATCCCACATTAATCAACATGAAACAAGAATGAAGAGATTTTATGAAGAAGTTCAAACTAACACAGGGATGGCCGACATGAAAGGTCGACAATTATATAGAATGACCAAGTCAAGCTCATATTCCCTTGAACATATAACATGACACAATAAGGACTTGGAAGCTCTAACTCAAAAGGACCAAAAACATAGTGTGATGATGCAATAAGCATTGAAGCACTCTCCATAGTGACTAGAAGAATAACTAGTTGGAGGAGTAGATAACTCATAATCATGGTACAACTCTGAAGGAAATATAAATCCCAAATGTAATAAAATGACACAAATAGGTGTCATTTTAAATGGTGATAATGACTAATGGTTTCCACTCATACTGAATCAAATAAAAATCAAAATTATTTCCCCCCTTTTATTTTAGATGTTTTTATTTTAATTTTTAAATTTTGTGTATTTTTCATGTTTTAATGAGAGAGAAAAAGAGATAAAGTATGCTACAGTGGATAAAATGAATGGGTCAATGGAATGAAACTACAATCCAAGAACATGGAATAGACATATGCAAACCAAATGAAAAAAATGTGTTGGGAAAGTGATGTGCACTCATAGTTGTTTTCTCCAAGGACACATGATCACAAAACGAAGGTAGATGTATGAAAATAGAAAAATGTCAATAGAGAATGCAATTGTAGCGTCCCCTATCTCAACTGAGGTACATTACTCGTGGAATGCACATTAAAATAAAAAAAAAATATGCTAACTAATCATGTAGCTTACCAACTACAAGAATACACATAGATTTAACCATTCTGCTATCATTAATTTAAATGCAACTACAACATGTTGAAGTAAACATGAATGCAAATAATAACTCATTAAAAAATCATATAATTCATTATGATTCATAGAGTAAAATGCACATTAGTTAACTCATAAAATAACACGGAAAATAGATAAAACACTTATCTTGCTAAAGTAGTTTTGTAACTAGTTGCTTGGGAAAAATGTTCCACCCAACCATAGACTTGTTGTTCCAGATCTCAATAGCAAGTCACCCCCAATCTATGGATAGGAATCCAAAAAAGAGGGTGTTTCTCACAGTCCACTCACAACTCATATATCCCACAACCCATTGGTACTTTCCTACAACTATTCTAATTTCCATAAGCTCTCTTCCTCTTGACTTGCCCAACCCAAGGAATGTACCCCTTCACTTCTCTCGGTTAATCATTTTTCCCTTTCATTTATCAGGGCCTCTCTGGCACAGGTAACCAGGAACATCACTACTAGGAACTCAAGGGATCTCATTGCTAGGAAAACTACTAGTAAAACAACAACAATCACTTGTTGTTACAATACAACTCACACAAGAGTTCACTATTCAGGACTGATAGTCGAGTTCTTCTGCAAGCTTGAAAACTTGCTTCTTCAGTATTCAATAGCTCCAAAAATACTCCAAAATTATCCCTCCATTGTTGTTCCAAATCCATAGCTCTTCTTGTCCTTGTTCTCCCCCTGCTCATGAAAAAACACGACTCCCTAAAATTGTTGTCTTTGGCCATACAAATTTCCTCTCTTTTCCCGTTTTCTTAACTCGTGTTCATCCCAAAATTGATTGTACTTCATCCCTATGCTCCCAATAACTATGGGTTGTGACTTTTTACATCCACTCTATTACACATATTCAATGATCGGGCTCTCATACACTCAAACAAGAATTAGAATTTTTATACACAATGATAATAAAATTCAAGAATGCAGGTTTGGATTAATACCCATAAATAATTTCCCCCTTGGAGCCCTCTTAGAAACTCCCTTCTCTTGCGTAAACTCATCCGCCATCTCTTTCCATGTCCCCCAACAGTTGGAATCATATTTTGTTTATTAAAATTCAAAAAATACAATTCACATATTACATCACTTGGCCATAGCCTCATTCATATCTACAATATGCATTAATTGAACTGGGGATTAAACTGGGGATGCCACATCCCCCCTCCCCTAGAATTATGCACCATCCTCGATGCACAACACCATGATGATATACACATTTACAAATTTTACATCATAATACTCATAAAAGAAAAATATGCAATCTATTTACCCTCCAACATCAGTTACAACCATAATCTTGAGTTCCTCTCAACCTGCTGACCCAAGGAATGTACCCCATTCACTACTCTTAGTCCATTAGGATACACCAATCTTTTATTAGGGTTGTCAGCGCAGGTGACCAAGAACTAAGAGATGTGGCTCTGAAACTCTAGCTGCCCAAAATGGAGTCTTGCATTCTTAGCTTCTGTTTTCTTCAAAATTGTCAAAAATATGCGGGTATTCCTCCCGCATAGTTTCTTCAGTCTCCCATGTTGAATCTTTAGGACCATAGAATTTTCATTGAAATTTTACTAAGCCAATATCCTTGTTCCTAAGAACTTTGACTTTCCAGTCTAGGATGCATACTGGTTCCACCCAAAACCCCCTTCATGCTCCACCTGGATCACAGTCCAATCAATTATTTAGTTAGGGCCATGCAAATATTTCTTTAATAAAGACACATGAAATACATTATGCACTCACATGGATGCAGGAAATGATAGCATATATGTAATTGACCCTATCTTCTCTAACATTTCAAAAGGTCCACAATATATTGCTTCCAACTTTGGGCAGCAACCCAGTATTAGCGAAATTCTCTTCGCTTTCACTTTTAAAAATACATGTTCACCCACTTTAAAATATCTTAAAGTTCTGTTCTGGCAGGTAAATCTCTTCTTCCTATCCTAGGAAGCCTTTAAATTATGCACCATATTCTCTTTCATTTCCTTTAACAAAATTGTCCCAATCACAACTCTATCTATTGGGTTATGCCAACTCACTAGTGTGTTACACTTCTTGCTATACAATGCTTCAAATGGGATCATTTTTAATGAGGCTTGATACCCATTATTGTAATAAAAATCCATCAAGTGGATATAATCCTCCCATTTTGATGCCTCGTCCATCACATAAATTCCGAGCATGTCTTCAATTTTTCTATTGGTCCCCTCTATTTTCCCATCTGATTCTGGGTGATACGTTGTACTGAGATTTAGATTGTCCCAAATCCTTTGAACAAACCTTTCCAAAAATTGGATATAAAATTTGGGTCTTTGTCTACAAATCATTCCTAGGGCACCCCATGTAGTCTAGCAACTTCTTTCATATAGATCTTTGCAATATTTGTTTTCTTGTGTGTGGCATTTACTAGAATTAAATGTGCAGCCTTAGTCAATTTATCCACCACTACCATGATGGAATCATGTTACTTCATTGTTCTAGGCATATTTGTAATAAAATCAATTGTAACCACTTCCCATTTCCACTCAAGAATGAGAAATGGTTGTAGTAGTCTTCACCTTCTGGCACTCTAGTCACCTGGTGATATAATCATCCACTTCTGTCTTCACTCCCAACCAAAAGAATTGACTTCTTATAGCTACAATTGATTTTTGATATCATGGGTACCCAACATATGGCACATTGTGCATTTCTCTTAGCATTGCATTTTTCATATCTCTTGAATTTGGCACATATAACTTGCCTCCGTACATGAGGATTCCATCCTCTTGCAGCTCATAATATTTAAATTTCTACTGTAAATTTCCTTGTAATGTTTATTTTATTTTCAAATAGTGTTAATCTGAATTTGTTGCTTCAGTAATTTTATCTTTCAGATAATTCTTGTACATGTTGATGGCTGCAATATACTCCTCTTGTGCCCTTCTATTGAGTGCATCAGCCATTTGGTTCTCCTTTCATTTGATGTGCTTAATTTCAAAGTCATATTCACTAAGAAATTCTAGCCATCTACTTTTTATGGCATTTAATGTGGGTTGTCCAAATAAATGATTCATACCATACTGGTTTTACCTTATCTCAAATTTCCTCCCCATGAGGTAATGTCTCTATATTTTTAATGCATGAATAATGGTTGCTAATTCCAAGTCATGTGTAGCATAATTACTCTCTTTCTCTTTTAATTTTCTGGACTCAGAGCACACCACATGATCCTTTTGAGTGAGGACTCCATCGATTCCTTCCTTGCATGCCACACAACATTTTTCCAAATACACAATCTTTAATATTTTCACACTTGTCAAAATGTATTTCAATTATTGAAAGCTCTCTTCACACTTCAAAGTCCATTCAAATTTCACCCCCTTCTTTTGCAAAGAAATGATTGGGATTGCAATCTTTGAGAATCATTTTATGAATCTTTGGTAATATCATGCACGACCCATGAATTATGTCACCTTTGTCACATTTCTTGTTGTTTTCCATCCTCTAATTGACTCTATCTTCTCAAGATAAAATATTATTCCATCGGCTGAAATAAACTGCCCCAAGTAATGAATCGTATTTTGATAGAAGATGCATTTACTTATCTTGGCATACAACTTATGTTCTCTTAAAACTTGCAACAACATTTTAAAATGATGCTCATATTTTTTTTATTTTTTTGAATAGATGATTATATCATCTAGGAACACAATCACAAACTTTTCCAGGTGTTCCCTGAACGCTCCAATTATCAGGAACATGAAAATAATTGAGGCATTTGATATCCCAAATGGAACTATCGTAACTTCACAATGCTCGTATCTTGTTCTGAACATTGTCTTGTTCTGAACATTGTCTTGTTGATATCTTCAAATTCCTTTATTCTTACTTGATGATAACTTGGCCTCAATTCAATCTTGGAAAACATTCTTGCACCTTTCAACAGATTGAATAGATCATCAATCATTGGAAAAGGGTATTTGTTATTTATGGTGACCTTATTCATCTATCTGAAATAAATACACAACCTTAAGGTTCCATATTTCTTCTTCACGAATAGCACTGGTGCACCCCAAGGTGAGACACTTGGGCGTACATATCCCTTCTTTAAAAAATCTTCAAGTTGCATCTACAACTCTTTCAATTATGGTGTGGCCATTCTATCACATGTCTTGGACATTGGGGCAACTCCTGAAACCAAATCAATAAAGAAATCAATGTCTCTCTTTGGTGGTAATCCTAGTATTTCCCCAAAACATCTTCAAAATCCCTCAATACTAGATGGTCTTCAATGCTTGCCACTTTATCTCTAGCTTCCTCTTCCATATGGGCTACAAAAATCTGACATTCCCTCCTGAAACTCTTTTTTAGTTGCATGGATGAAATTTCTCTAACAACTACAACTCTTGGAATGCCTTGAAACTTGCCTTGTTGTCCTACATCATAAATAAAAGTGTTTGTCTTGTTGTAACAGTCTAGGACAACATGGTGTTTTTCCAACCAATCCATGTGAATTAGACAATCATATGAACCCAATGGTATGATGTTCACATCTACCTTTGTGATGAGTCCATTCATGTATACTGGGAAATATTTAACCAACTCATTGATTTTCCTCTTATCCCCCATGGCTAACTAAACTAACCAAGATTTCTTATGCTTAATCATTTGTAGGTGAAATATTTCGACAACCTTATATTTAATGTAACTATGGATAGCTTTAGAATCAATTAAAATTTCTATGGACTAGTTATCAATCTTACCTTGTACTTCAATAATGGGGGATTGATATTATGCTTGATTATTGTCCAAGGCTGCATAAATCGTTGGCATGTTTCCTTCCATTTATTCAATTATTTCATCCTCTTAAATGTTTTGCACAATCCTCATTATTTCTCCTTTGTGAGGGCAGTCCATATATAAGTGATTTCCCTTACATCCCCAACATCATACAAGTTGTTGCCTTGGCATTTTCCCAAATGAATCTACCTTCATGGGCTCATTTTGGGTTGACTATCCTTGCCGATTTGATTGTGAGTTGTACTTGAAAAAGGGTGTCTTAAAACCCTTCTACCTTTGATCCTTCTTTCCTCTCATATTGTAATTCCAAGATTTTTGGAAGACTGGCCTTCCTCTGCTCTGTTTATAAAGATTCTTTTCTCTCCTTATGGCCTCCTCCAAATTCCTAGGGTTATCATACTATATATTTTCACCAAATAAAGAGGGTAATCCACTCAGAAACCTTTGGATTTTGACTTTCTCATCCTTTATGAATCCATCATACTTCAACATCTCAAATAACCTATTCTCATATTCATCCATTGTCATGCTTTCCAATTTGAGTTCAAAGAACTCTTTCATGTTCATTTCATAGTAATTCTCTGAAAAATATTTCTCTTGGAGATATCCTTTGAACTTTCTCCATGAAACCTTATTCTTATCAAGGTGCTTGGCTTACTTAAGTTGATCCCACCACCTAATTGTCTTTCCTTGCAATTGGTAGATTGAAATTCTTGTTTCTACCCTTGTGGGGTAATCATGCAGGTGGAAATATTTATTCATTTCCAACAACCATGCCTCAGTATCTTCTCCCTTTCTATGCTCACCATTAAAATTTGATGGCTTTATTTTCCTAAGTTTAGCTTGCAAGATGTCTACCTTGGACCTTCTCCTTTTCCTCCTCACAAGAGAGACACTTGCGCTAGTCCGTGTCCTTAAGCCTGCTCGAGCTCTTCTGGTCATAATTCTTGATAATTTTTCATTTTCATGATCATCCCTTCTGCTATGGGATATGGATGCTATCACTAGTCTAGCACTAGCTTCTTTCTTTGTGTCAAATTATTTATTGGCTTTCCTTTGCAAAATATTCAAACTCTGTAGTATCTCCTCTCAAGCTTTGATAGTATTCACACTATCTTCCCTATAGCTTTGAACTTCTCTCTAAATTATTTTCATAGTTACATGCTCTTGTCTGCCTCTTATTCCATTAGAATTTGTTTCAACATTTCCCATGTTGACATGTAGCCTTATGATTTCCTCTTCATGGTTGTAGGACCCTTGGGAATCCTTCATGATTGTTGTTATCATACATGAACCAAACTTCCCTTTTGTACCTATAAATTCTACAAAAAAAAGTGCATGAAATAAAATTTTGTTAGACACACACAGATTTATGGAAAAGAATGCATAAATTTTCTGCTCTTTAATGCCCCTAGTCATTTTTTTTGTTGATAGATGGTTTCTCCTCCTCAAGACCTTCCAACGACTATTTATTTTCTCAAATTTGAGCTCTAAGTTGAAAGTTATGGTTTGTGTAAGTTTTAATTGTTTTCTCATTTTTATCCCTTGCTACTACAAGTGTATTCTCTTTCATCCTATATAGTTTCAGGTACCTAGATTCCAAATCTGGCTCCATGGATGTCTTCTATGGTCCATGATATTTCTATAGACTACTCATGTTCCCCAAACTGACATCGAAGCAAGGATTTATTCCCTCTGGAAGTAAACTGGGATAAAAAATATACCTTGTATTGTTTTAGTGGTAACCTCTCATACTAGATCTATTTTGTGCTCTGAATATCTCATAGGAAAGCTTTCAATGAGCTCTTTAATTTTAAGAAAAAATACGTTGTGTACCTAAGGTACACATAGTTCTCTTGATTTATACTATTTGAAAACACTATTAGGCCCTCAAAATTCCCCCACAAGTTGATGACCTTCAAAAACTATAATTTTTCATAGAAAATGTCTGATTTAATGCTATAACAATTTGAAAAATCGACCCATGCATGTACCTAGGAAATATAGATGACATGGCATGGCACATGTATGTTGATTCCATGTGTCATCCTTTCATTTGACCATGTCATCATCCATCAATATCCTCCAACAACCATCGACCAAACCTCCGACAAGCCAGTTAGGCTCTCCTTTGCGGGCTCTTCCCATCCAAAAGTCAAAATAACATGTTATAAGGCTTTCCCACAACCCTTAGCCTGCAATCCTTGTAGACTCTTCTTCACATAATTTCTTTGTGGAAAGGTCAAGTTGCATGTTCTAAGGTTTTTTCTGCAACCCACAACCTGTAATCCTATTAGGCTCAACCCTCGTAGAATTTACCGTAGCAGCCTCACCCTTCACGACCTTTTACCGATGCAGCCTCCCTCTGTAGACCTATCCCATTAACTTCTCCCTACAATCCTATTCCCACAAACTTCCTCCCACATAATTTCTCTCGCAAACGTCCTCCCATAGAATTTATCACGTGGACCTTCTCTAGTGAACCTTCTCCCACCAACGGACCTTCCTCCCACCATCGGACCTTCCTCCCATGGAAATTTTCATCTGGCCTTCTCCCGAGGAACTTATCCTACCCATAAACCTTCCTCCCATGAAATTTCTATCATGTACTTTCTTCCACCCATGGATGTTCCTACCACAAAATTTCTCTCGTGAACCTTTTCACGTGGCCTTCTCCTGTGTACCTTTTTGCATGGAATTTTCTCATGGCCTTTTTAAGTGGCATTACATTGAGTTTTTTCTATGACCCATGGCATGAAATCCTACTCCTGTGATATTTATCCTTGTAACGTCCCCAGTTTTAATCCTCAAAAATTGTAATGTAATTGTATAAGTGTGAATTAGGCTAGTGATTCGATGTGTTGGGGTGAAGAGCCCATATCGATTTAATGTGGTCGGGAGCCGAATTGTATATTATGTGCATTGCATAATTAATAAAAGTAGTAATCAATAGTTGTGATATAATAGACGAAAATGATGGGGGGTTATGATTCCACAAGAGAGAGGGGTCCAAGAGGGAATTATTCACGGGTATTAATCCAACCCACATTCCTAAAATTATTATCATTGTGTATGACCTTCTAAATTGTTGTTGAGTGTTCCCAAAGAAAATCATTAAACTCATGTAAGAGGGTGGGTGTGAAGAGTCACATCCCATAGTTATTGGAGAGCATGGGATGAAGTACAATCATCTTTGGGAAGAGTGAGAGTCAAGCAAGCAAGGGAGAAGAAGAGAAAATTCATATGGAGAATGGGAATAAGTTTTACATGCATATTTTGGGAAACAAGAAGGGAGATGGGTGTTGGGAAGAGAACCAATCATGTTTTTTTAAGGAATGCTGAGAAAGAGACATGTGTACCTGTAAATCAAGCTGTAATCCTATAGTGTGTTATCCTATTGAGGAAATGAATCAAGAGCCTTGTGAAGGCTAGTGTGAGAAATCCTGAAGCAATTGATAGTTCACAGAGTTCCCATATGAGAGATTCATGGCCAACTGAGTGCACTAACAACCCTAATAAATGAATGGTAAAGATCGAGGGACTATGAGTAGTGAAGGGGGTACATTCCTTTAGTATTGTGGGTTGTGGGGAAGAGGGTTGGTGGATTGGAACTGTTGTAGGAGTAGAACCTGGGTTTGGGGGCTATTTTGTGTGGAGAGTGGATAACTAGAGGGTCAGATCTCCTTGTGGAATCATAGCCTTAGCTTAGGGGTGGCCTATTCTTGAGAGAAAACAAACAATAACACCTATGTCTAGGTAGGATCATCCTTTGTATGTAGCTAATTGGTTAATTATTAACAGATAATTGTTTATGTTATATTCTTGTGTTATTCCACTGTGTAATTTTTTTATATGAATGTTGGGTATTTTGTTGTTGCTTGAACAATTGCTTTCATGGTTTTTCTGTATGATGTTATATGCATTTAGAATATGGTGTGAGTCAAATGGTTAAATATGTGTGTGATCTATAGTTGGTAAGATATAAGAAATTATTGAGTAGAAAATCTTAATGTTTTAATGTGTTTTCTTCTCGTAATGTGCCTCGGTTTGGTTGGGGTACATTACACTCTTGAAAAACTATTGACTTGGGTTCTTTCTTCCCAAGCCCATGTTGGATCTAGACTGTCAATCTTCGAGATCAAGGTGATCTTAATCATCATTTCACTAAAATGTATCTTATGACCCCTATTTTATACCACCATGGCACTGCCATTGCGGACTTTGTTAGTCCACATCACAGTATGATCCATGTCATCACTGTACAAAAATTTTCAAAAATTTTGAAATTATAATTTTTTTTTAAATTTCATAATTCCTTTGAAATTTTTATGTCGATGCACTTGGAATTTTGTTTAATCATTCCATAATGAATCTTAGTCGTTGATTCTTAATGTCAAAATGATATGGGCCATTGATTTTCCAACTCCTCGGTCACCATTAAAACACATATTTTGATCTTTGAGGCAAAAATTAAATCTGCAACATATAGATTGATGCCATTGTTGGACACACCAACCACGCTGAGAAGGGGGGGTGAATCAATGTGAGGTTCTTTTTACACTTCTTACAAAAATTTAGTTAGCAATAACCATTTACTCATTACTTCCATTCATACTTAGTTTCTTGCATGTAAACATATCTCAACAACATACATTAACAATAAAGAACTATGAACCATCAAAATAATGAACACAAAGAACAACATATATATGCGTAAACATTTTTTATTATGTGTTACAGGAGGCTACAATCTCGAAGGTTTATCAGCACCAACTAAAAAGAGCACCAACTCAAAGAGAGTACCAACTCTCAATACAAGACCCATCTTGCATATCTCAGCACCAACTGATATGTGAGGAGTCCAACCCTCAAGTACAAGACCTAGCTTGTAGACATAAGACAATATGTCCAACTTGTACCAATAACCTGTCACAATTTGTAACGATCAACCTGTATTATCAACCATGTTCATAAATCACTCACACAACTTGTACCATCACAAGTGCATCAACTATGCACGACACAACGTGCCACAACAACTTGTCACATAAACATGTCTCCTCTATCAAATCAGATCTAATCTCATGAATCTCATGATCATGATCACAATAGCAAGCCTCAACCCAAGATCATCAATATATCTCTCACATGCACAACATGAAGACCAATATCCATATGCCAAATACCAACAACAGAATACCAACTGTATCCCTCAACAAATATGATATATGCAGCAATATTGAACATCCAATACCATCTCAACAAATAAAACCTAGCTCACAAAGCATACGTCAAACAAGATGTGCCATATCTCTCATAAATAGACTCCAACCTAGAATTAAATATTATGCCAATATATCCAGCTATGAACCAGTACTGAACTTTAGTAGATCTACCTCAGATCAACTCTACAACAAGCCCTAAACTTCCAAGAGGGAATCCAACAGATTTATAAGATAAATCCTCAATCAGATTCATAGATTCATCATGACACATATGAAAACCATACCTTTTTCTTCTTGTAGTTGTGGATCTATTACAGATCTGATTTTGTTGCCACAATTCTGCTGCCATGATTTTGTTGTTGCGGTTCTGCTGCCACAGTTTTGCTGTCATGATTCTGCTGTCGTGGTTTTTCTCCCGCGATTCTATTCTCACGATTTTCCTATCGCGATCTTGCTATGCCACAATATTCCTACCATGATTTTTCTGCCACGATTTTTCTACCACGATTTTTCTGCCGTGATTTTTTTGCTACGATTTTTCTACCGCGAATTTGTTGCCGCAGATTTGATCTATCAATAATACCTTTCATAAAACTTTCACCAAATATTAGATATTAAATATTCTCAAAGATCACACTCACAAGAGACCCTTCCTCTCTTATTTATACTTCTCCAAGTAGCTTCCTTTAGGGGTTATCATCTAACCAACTTTACCCAACTTCCTTCTTTTGGGGACAACCCACTTCTAATCACTTGTCCACTTACAACCACTTTTCCTCAAATAGTAAACTCTCCACTTCTAGTTTCAACTAATTTATTTTTAATTTTTTTCTTGTTGTAACCATTTAATCCATGACTAGCCACTTTGACTGGTCAACTTCTTCTAGGAGCTTCTAGAATAATTTGACTTTTTTGTCCTTCTAGGGGATTCTAGACACACATGAGGGTTATCCAACTTCACATGGACATAACTTTATAACCGTGAGGATTTATGTAACATTTCGCATATCACCGAAAATGACATGACGAGCACTATCCATCTATAGTAGTCTCTCTTGAAAATTCATTGATCTTCATTACATTATTCCTCGACCAAACTTGGTTTCCTTAACCATATTGCTAGCATTACTCAACCACTAAACCATTTGGACTTTACAACGTGTCTTCCTGTGAGGGATTTCACCATAAGGGGACCACTTTGAGAACTTTATCCAATAGCATCTTCCTATGAGGGCTTGCACCGCAAGGGGACCACTTTGGATTTCATCCATTTGGTACTTCCTACCAACCATGACATGACATCAATGATATAAATCCCTTTGACATAAACCTTGACATCAATGACAACACATCACTATAAACCACTTGACATCTACCCTTTGACATCAATTACATCAATGACAATATAATCCAACAACCAATACATAAATGATAACACATCACTATGACACAACTTGACACTAATTACATCAATGACAACATAATCAAACAACCAATACATCAATGATACAATCACATTACTATGAAAATACTTGACATCAACCCTTTGACATCAACGAAAAAATACTACAACAATCTCCCCCTTTGGCATTGATGTTAACACCAATCATTGATGGCAACACTTTAGACATGGAAATTCTCATGCTCCCTATGTGATCATTTCTCCTCATCAATGCTCATCTCACAACATCAATGTGACTATCTCTCCCCCTTTGACATTAATGGAAAAGGGTCTATCTCTTTGGGGCTGCTCCCCTTGGCTACACTGTCGTGTGGATTACTCTCTATGCAGTTGATGAACCTCTCTCCCTTTGAAAAGGGAAATCACTCTGATGTAATAATAAAGATAGGGTTTCCATTCATCTATATTCCTATAATCATGCCTCTCTAACCGATCATGGGAAGAAGAATAACTCCCCCTGTGGGTATGTATCCCCTGTCTTCTCTGCAATATGAACAATATGCTACCATTGAAATCTACTTTTGTTGCTCAGTCAGGATATAGATCAATAGCTCAAGAATGATCTACTCTTCCTATGACGATCCTTGGACATGTCCATGCATCAACCATCTAAAATTATGCCATACCATACATCATGATGAAAAATATATGTCAGAAATGAATGAATAAAACATCAACCATGTACATCCTATGCCATACTGTGTGCCAACCATGCACAACACCCATGTACATCAATACCATACAATATACCATAAGATATCATCAATGGAGTGTATCAACCATATTCTAAGAAACATGTGCCAACTGTGCACCAACCATATGCCTATACCAACATGCCAACCATGTGCCTCAAACAAGTGTCATATCACTCATGATATGCCTCTACCATGAACCAAGTGCCACAACCATGTATCTCAAACATCAATATATCAACCAAACATCATAAAAAATGTCTCAACTATATCATCCCATACATCAAGTACCAAAGCAAGTGCATCAACCATGTACCAAACCTCAACAAGATAAACCACATTCAAGATGTGTTCCCATACATGTATGCCATATCAACCATAAACCATGTGCTAGTGATACTACTAGAAAGTGCCTCTAACAAACAACCAAGTCTGTACCAATCATGCATCAATTGTAGATTAAGATATGACTCATCAATGATGTACAACATCACCACCTCCTCAAGTCATCAACTACATTTCCCAATATGTAGCTCAACCACATGCCAAATGTATGCACCATGACATCTGACAAATATGCCTCTAACAATACATCATAAGATATATCAATTGTTCTCACATATGTACCACCCATGTACCATGACGGATCTGCCTCGAAAACCATTCACTACAACAAGTATTAAGCATCCAATAGTACCTATAAACATGTACTAAGAGTATCCCTCAATAGATCATTGATATATCTCTAGATAGCATCCCATCATCATGATATATCTCATAGACAAGGCGCCATAACATCACTAAGAACATAACCAACAATATACCTTATCAGGAATGCATCACTCCACACACTAAAGTTTGTACCATGAATCTAAGACAGATAAGCTTCAACACTCAATCATATGTCATCACCATACATACATAAAACACACATGCAAGCATATAATTATGAAAACCTACAACAAGACATGTCAGACCTTGCAAAATAGAGTTATACTATCAAACCACACTGCAACTCATCTGTACACTCCTTTTCTTGAATATTTTTCCATAGGTACGTGACCTGTTCCACAGAAATCTCACATATGTATGCAACCTTTCTATAGGTCACCTCACATATGTACGCGACCTCTCCCATAGGAGACCGCATATGATTCAGAAAGAGTGAAGATTTCTTGATTATTTATTCCTTCATTCATGTATGGTTGTTCATTCTTCTTCATCCACTTCTGAGAGTGTCTTGATTTCTCTATAATTGTACTTTGATCTTCCATCCTTTCAACATTTTCTTCCTTCCAAGTTACATGTGCTCTTCTTTCCATGCTATATGATGAACTCCTCATTGACAGTCTCCTTGAATTCCAACAATCCTGAGCTTTGTGACCAAATCCACTATAGTTGTAACATCTCATGGTGTGACAATGAGTATCAATGTGTCCCACTTGATTACATCTCCAACATATTTCCTTGCATAATGTCTGCACTCCAAAGCTTTGTGACCATATTCATTACATGAGAAGCAGTGACCATGAAAAACATTTTCATACCTTTGCTTTGGTGTCCACCTTGAAGGTGTCTCTCTTCTAAATTTACTTTGAGGTGTAGGGATGGCTTCTTGATGTCTTCTTTGCTCTGTTCTTCTGAAGTTTTCCTTGCTTTTTGTAGGTGCTTGATTTGCAACATTGATTCCACCTTTTGAGAATAATACCCCCGAGATGGGTTATGAGATTAATACCCATAAATAATTTCCCCTTTGGACCCCTCTTAGACACTCACTTCTCTTGTGGAAAATAATCCCCCATCTCTGTCCATTTCCCCCAACAACTAACATCAAATTTTATTTATTAAAATTTAGGAAATACAACTCACATATTACATTGCTTGGCCATATCCACATTCATATCTGAAATATGCATTAATTAAACTATGGATTATAGTGGGGATGTTATAACAATGGAAATAAGTAAGATAAAGAAAATGAAAGTGTAGTAGTATGCACCAAGGTGCAAGCGGTAATAATAAAATGCAACCGTAAAGCAACAAAAATAACAAGAACCCCTTTATGACATTCCAAAAATATCAAGGGAGAAGAATGAGGTCTCAACTTTTAATTCATGATGGGGATAAAAATGATTTCCTAGGCCTATGGATAAACACAATGTGGGCACCAAATGGAATTCTAACTAGGGCGGCCCATGAAAGGTAGGCACTACCGCAAAAATTATGACATGAAACAGAGAAGAGAGGATAATTTTTCAAACCAGCGGGGTTGAACCTAAGGAATTCCATCCACAAAAGGATATTTAATAATTCAATATCAAAATGCAGCGAGAAAAATATCACTATATTCCAAATCGAAACACATACTTCACAGTTTCATAAAGAATTCCATAGAATGCACCAAAAAAATGATGAGCCAATCCTATAAAAAGGATCAACAAACACTAGTCCAATGGATAAATGAAATAATACAAATCTCATAAAAAACTAGAAGTGTTGAGTGGTTTCATTTTGGTGAAGGCGAAAAAACATCTGCTTCAGACCCAAAAATGGTCAAAAACTACTAATCTATATATGGACCATGAAACTCATTTTTACCATTTACCTTTGTTAAATTTACCTCTTGTGAAAAAACATTATTTCCTTCAAAATTTATAGAGTAGATTGTGTGAGATCAGGCCATTGAAATACAATTATGTTACCACCAGGTAATCCTCCAACTCATCCCCTACATTTTAGTTCCTTCCATTTCTTTTTAGATGAGATTTTTGGGGGTGTCGAACCCTATCTAGTTTTCCTATGCATAGTTGCGGGTTTGAAGCCCAAAAACCATGACTAGAAGGCTTTGGTCGTGGCTATTCCATGAAAAATTTGTGGGTAGTTGAACCTATTCCCAAGAACAAGCACGACCATACCCAAAAGTGATAAAAATGCACATTTCTCTCAAAACCTTGATTTGCAACTGATGTCCAACTATTTTCTAGTTGTGTGCAAGGAAAATCATCATGATTGATTGTAAAGAATGTGAGCACGAGTGTGAGACACCCCACTACCCGGGTGCCTCATGAAATCACCTCCTTGAGACGATTTAAAAATTTGGATACCTTTCTTACGAAAATAATGAACATAATAACGTAAATGTGGTAACAAGAAACATGCATGATTGAAATATAAAGCATAATTGGCCATTCACAACAATTAATATGTTAAGCCCTAATATTGGCTCATTATCCCTTAATTGGGGAATATTAGATTAGTAATGTTATTTTATTTATGTCGGCTTTAGGCCATTAGTTGTAATTATACTTCCTAGTCTCCTATATATACCAAGGAGACATTTTCATTTTGAATCATCTTGTACTTGAACATTTAAGTGGGGTAAAAGGAGGTTGCCCCCTCGAAGAGGCTTATTATCTGAAATTATGTCTTTTTCAAGGCGTTGAGTACTTTTTCTGAGGATTTTCTATGCTATATTGATATTTGGTTCTTAACATATGGTATCAGAGCTCAAGGTCTTGGGGTTTTGCTGCTACATCTGAGACACCTTGGAATTTTCACTATAACTTTTTTTCTACAATGTTTCAGAAGGAACAGCTTGGAGGATATTTATTAGATAGATCAAGGTATGTTGGGTTCAAAACTCAGCTTCTGAGGCCTTATACTTTCATAGATACAGCCTATACAAGATAGGGTTCTAGAATCGTCCTGAACTGAGTCATTGCGGAATTTTCGCTATAAAAACATTTATGTAACGTTTCAAACCCTGAGATATGGAGGATATTTACAGAAATTAGTAAGGTATCTGTGGTAAAAATTTCATATTCTGGGTCATCTTAAATTTGTATATACACCCTGTGTAAGATAGGCTATCTGACTAGTGCTATTGACTAGTCTCTAGAAGGTGTTCCAGGTAAAACAATCATAACTTATTCCTAGAATATCAAAATTGCGTGGGACTAGTTGCATTGGATTGTGGATAGTCTATAGTATTTTGGGTATGAGTTTCATAATTTTATATCAATTAGTTTGTGCGGGGCACACTATACAAGTGAGATCTCCTGGAAAGGCCAAAAATCAGCAAGTTGTGGGGAAGTTACCATAAATTCCACTTGGCACATCCAATTTTGATCAGACCTGTGGCATTATAGAGAAGAAATATCAGAGAAATATGTAAGAGAAAGTTTCATACCCAGAAGGGCTGAAAATTGGGAGATACAATAGAAGAAATATTGTCTAGCAGAACCACCTCAAAATCAAGGTTCAAAAGTGATACTTGGCCAACATGCCACCCAAAAAGGGAACTTCTACACCAAATAAGCCTCCAGAAAATCCTACTTGAACTCTTGATGAAGGTGAAGAAATGCGTAGGGACATAA
>JASDQU010104590.1:97654-135148 GCA_032191745.1 Picea mariana | reverse complement strand
TATATGTATTATATTATAACTATATTAAGTTCCAACCAATCCCTAGATTCGCGTGGAGGTTTAAACCATATGGAATATAATTATAACTATATACTGACAAAACCCAATGGATAGTATGTGTGGTGGGTCAAACCCAAGACCTCCAGGTTATATTCCTGGGGTTCTAACCATCAAACCATGTGCACCACTTGTTAAAAAAAAATCACAACCATATATTTAATGCCTACCAAAAATTGCAGATGGTAGTTAAAGGCTTGTGGCCTATTTAATGGGCACAAATTCCCATGTTTTTACACACATTCCAATGCAGACACACATGTCGAGGTGCACTAATTTCAATGCAGGGTTCATTTATGTGTCTTGAAGTGTGTGCAGAGATTGCATAAGTTTAGGTGTTGCATGGAAAAGCATGCCATAAGGAATATTGTCCACACCTAGGTGAGTTAATACTCGTTGGATTCGTTTTTCCACAAGGATCATGAATTTGAAGTCTATTTTATGATAATAAGTCATTTGTAAAAGTATTATCTCAGTTTTTCATGTGTGAGACCCATAGTCTCGTTATATGTGTAAAAAGGTATTTTTCAGCATCTATTCAGAATTTGGTTGACTTAAAGTGAAATTTCTCAGAATTTTGCAAGGATTTCAATGGTGGACTCTTTTTTATTTTTTTGAGTAGTGGAATTAAAGAGAGTCCATTAAATTGAATTTTTGCAAGCCCATGTTGTAATGTAATCTGGTATTTTGAGATGATGGAGAACAATCATACTATCTAAAGGGACTTTGAAGATGAAGTGACATATGGCATCCATATATGTAATTTGAGTTCTTTTATTTCATGCTGTATTATCTCATTATCCTTCAAGTTATTCATCGGTATTAATGAATTTTATTGACAGATATTGTTACCCATGATTTTGGTCATCATGATGGTTGATTGATGATGGTGTACTCAGGCTCCTCATAAGAAATTTCTCCTGAGAAAATTGACATTCATCTCTTCCCAGAAAACATACTTTTGAAGAGAGTTTGCAGGTTGCTAGTATCCCAGGGTGAGAGAATGACCCATTCTCGCAGGCTGCCTGAAGCTAGGGTGCGAACTTCTCGCACTGTGTTACATAGCTAGGGTGCGAACCTTCTCTAAAGCTTGGAAAAAGATGGATTCTCGATGGTTCTAGAAGGGAATCTTCTAGAAGAATGGGTTGGCATTCGAATGGTTATCCTTGTACTGGATTCCCTGATATTGTGGGATCATTCTTATCCAAGTAACCATCTCATTCTCTCCTATATATTGATGGAATTCTCATGGAAAAGGTTAAGCAAGATTCATTGGAGAATTGGTGAAAGAATTGTGTGAAGGACTTAGCTTGAACAGGAGCTTGGAGACTCTAGCAAGTCTATCAAGAGGATTTGATCTTCTTCATGCAAGGATCGAGCAAGTGTGTGTGTGGGAGCCAAGAGCCACCAAAAGGAAGCTTGCGACATCAAGGCGATTAGGTTGTAATATTCTATATTCAATTAATATGATACAGTGGCATGTCCCTTTCCCATAAATCTATTCTCACTTTATTGTGTAATTCCTTGATCATACACATAAGTTGACAGTTGAATATATTTTTCTATCTTCACTTTGGTTGGTTTGTGTTGTTTTGGTCTTGACCTCATGAGAGCACTGGAGAGAAGCGGGAGCAACAAAGACCCTAGGAAGCGACACAAAGGTATGTTACCTGTTCCTTCCTACTAGCTAATTCAATGGTCAAAACTTAGGGAAATAGTCATGTCCTATCCTATTTTGTTCTAGATCCTGGTGGATCTAGGGAGATCTGTTAGTGTCCGCACCTACCGATTAGTCCGATAACAAAATTGGCGACCATACTGGGGAGATAACCCATTTTATTTGTGGTTTTTGATATTTTTCCTTGGCCATTTGTTCTTGCCTTATCTTTCTCCATTCATATCAATCTCTGAGTCTTCAGGATACCCTGATAGACCCTCTAGGTCCAGAGGCCTCTTCAAATTTTGTGTCTTTTTCCAAAATTTTGATTAGTTTCAGACATTATCGCACTGCACTCCACAGTGGCCTGTGAGAATATACTAAGTTTTCCCCCTGCTTTTAGGTTCATTGTGAGGTTCTCGCACTCTGCTCAAAGCTCACCTGTGAGAATCACCTATTCTCACACTGTGTAACACTCTCAGCCTGCGAACCCATTTTTTCAAATTTTTTGCTTTAAGACTTTGACATGATCAACTGTGCAGATCAGTTTAGGTGCATCAAAAGAGTTTCTTGGACCATTGATTGATGTTCTCTTGTCTTCGTTTTTTGTGCACGAACAATCTTAGGTTTTCAAAGGCTCTTCTTGTCACTTTTTTCTTGACTTTCGTTTCTTGACTTTTCTTGGAAAAGATATACTCTCTGATTTTGGAATCTGAGTGTGCTTGTTTGGTTAAGGACCGACGATCGGTTGAAAGTTGAGCTTCTTTGTCTTTATCATTTGCTTATTGTTTGAAAGATCATCTTTCTCATGCAATTGAGAAGACTAGTTTGGTTTGCTTGTTATTTTTGTTTCCATTGAAAGAGTGGTTTGGGTTTTTTATCTATTGCTTGTTCATTGGTTTTTGATTTTTTGCACTCTCACCATCATGGTGTGGGTCCTTTTTGAAAAGTGAACAAAGTTTTTCTTTAAAAAGAGTTTTTCGTTTTCGAAAGTATTGAAAATAAATTGTTGAAATTATTGAAAAAAGAACAATAGAGAATTGTTATTTTTTGCGTGATTTGTTGCACTTGCATTTTAAAGGAAATTGTGTATTGTAGTTTAAGGTTGATCCGGAAAACTTCTCTTTCCCTCCCATACATAGGATTCATTGAACGAAACTTGATATATTTCATTCTTATCCATGCATCGTTGGGTCAGAGTCTTATACAACATGAGTTTTATCTCCATTTCCTTTGAGTAACAACAGCTCTTAATAACACTGCGCAATCATAAAATTTAACTAGTAACTCTTTTCTAGGGCTCTATTACACTAACATTTAGCTAGGCTAGCGCTTTGGAATAGGAAGAGAGATACACTCTCCAAAGAACAAAACACACAATAGCATCTTGTGTTAGGGAGTATTAAATTCCATTTGCAACATCTTGTCCTGGGAAGCCCTTCTCACACAAGGGTCAAACACGAGGTCGCATTGATATCGACAGAGTTACTCACCCTGCTTTGTTGATATCGGTGTAGAGATTGCACGTATTATGGGGATCACTTGGAGGTATACCCACAATGATGAGTGGAAGCCTTTTGAGTTGATTTCAGGCTAGATACCCTGCCCTTGTGTGTGGATCAGACTGTCTACTGTCCCCCCAGGCTTTATTGTTGTCGGTGGTAACTTTAGTGGCCTATCTTTCTAGGGTCTTACACAAGGTGACTGTGAAGGGGAAAGTATTCACGGTACCTAGAATCGACGTTGACCAAACTCACTTGGGCTCCTTGGAGGGTATACCCACGATTATGTGTGGGAGATTGCACCAGGGTGTAAGTTCGTTAAGCAGGTCGTCAGTGTAACTTTTCCACCCTAGCCCAGACCCTTCTCGTCTCGTTGTTGCGACGTTGGATTTCATCACCAACTAGTGGCTTTGGAATTAGAAGGTCTTGTTTTCTTGGTGTTGCTTCCTAGATTTTGTTTACTAGCGCGTGTTGTTTGTTTATCAAAGTTGACCATAAGATTTTCTTCGTGAAGTTTGTCACTCGTTTATAATAGCTCCTCCACATCGTTCACATAGAATGCAGGGTTTATCTCCAAATCATCTGGAAGGTTCTCAACCCTTGCCTACAAGTACACCTGAGGGATCTCCTCAGCAACGTGAAGTCACAACCGTCACCACGCCACAAGTGGAATGAACTGACTCTCTGGAGCATTTCTGAATTACTAATACTCAAGAGGACTTTTGACTTCACCCTGATTCTGAGCGACCATTTATGCGACTGAATTCTTCCGGAGACTTAGTTGTTACATCTTATGGATCACCAGTTGGACCCTTTCCAGGCATAGAAGGCCAATATCTTTTTTGGTCTATGGGCGTTTTCTGATGGGACCTTTTTGGTCCAGGCTCACCTGTGATTTCCAAAATCACCCCACCTATGATTTCTGAAATCTCTAGTCTAGAGACAGTACCATTTATTACCGCCTATCACTTTACCGTCCCTATCGAAATGCCCCATCACACAGATACTACGAGTGTTCCAACCGGGTTTACTACGGTTAGTCTCACTCCCATCAACACACCGCGTATGCCCAACGTCACTCCGACACTACCACCCGGATACTGTGCATTGAATGCTTCCATTCCCACTCCTACACAAACCCCATTCGGCTCTCCTGGTGGTCCTTCTTCTTCTGGGCACTCTCTTCTCGGTTTTATTCCAACACTCCCTCAATTTCCTTTTGGAGGACCTTCTTCGTCTTCTACTGGCAGTCTTAATCCTAGTGACACTATTTTGTCATTCACACCAAATTACCAGATTCCCGTCGTTGGACATTTTCACCAAGGTGGCATGAATCAACCCCCTCTCAGTAGGAAAATTCCTATTGGAACGCAACTCCCAATTGGAACACAACCCCCAATTGGAACACTACCCCCAATTGGAACACAACCTTTGATGGGAGGACTGACCCCGCTTTATGGGCAAAACATACCTCCCTCCTTGTCTCAGTATTGGAATCAATTGATACAACATCCTCCTCAATCGACTGGGGGGCAGCAGTTTCCAGCTGCATCCGTAATACCCCCTAGTATGGGCCAACCATATCCGGGTACATTTAATCCCATTTGGGGGGCGAATGCTCAAACTGAAGTCCATGTTCCAGGGTACAATCCTATGAGCTACTATCCTCTTCAACCACCACCGAATCTTCCTGGGTCTTCACATTATATGCAGACTGCTTATGGTCCTACTGGTTTGTCGACGGGGCTTCCTCCCCAAAGCCACCAGTACTCGCAGGTGAATCGATAGTTACCCTTCATAGCCACTTTGGATCTTCCGGATTTGTCAAGAATTTTAAATGATCCAATTCGTCACTCTCCCCAATGGCCTACTATACCAGCCAAGCTACCATCGGACATTCCTAAATTCGACGACAAAGCCGGAGAGGACCCAAACAATCACGTTATGACTTTTCACCTATGGTGCTCATCCAACTCGTTGATGGATGACTCTATTTGTTTGCATATTTTTCAATGAACCCTCACAGGTTCTGCTGCGAAGTGGTATATAGAATTTCCATGAGGTTTCTTCTCTGACTTCAACACCCTAGCTATGGCTTTCCTCACACACTACCAGTTACTGATTCGTTATGACACGGGGACCAAGATTTTGACTTCTTTCAAACAAAACAAAGCCACTCATATATCTGATCACATTCATGAGTGGTGACGGAGACTACGTCTCATTAAACTCGAACTCCCTGATCAGTTGCTGGCCGAATGATTCACAAAATCGTTTGTGAATGACATCATTCGTGACATCGCCATGGGTGGAGTAGTCATGGAAGAATAGGCCATAAGTCGTGCTCAATATCTTGACCTTGTTTACTCGCAAACGGGTACCCTCTACGATTTACTACCTGACTTACCTCGTCCTTCCACTTCCACCACTTCAACTACTCCAGCTGCTTCGCATGCAGTCGACGATGTGATTGGCACTTTCTAGGCCCAACCACATTCCACCTCAGGCACAAATCCCAAACCTGCTTCTTCTAATGTTCAAAATGCTCTGTCTCCTGCCCCTCCCACTGGCAATACTTCTGAGGTAAATGT
Source organism: Picea mariana (assembly GCA_032191745.1). NCBI lineage: Eukaryota > Viridiplantae > Streptophyta > Pinopsida > Pinales > Pinaceae > Picea > Picea mariana. The sequence goes on along the minus strand of JASDQU010104590.1, from coordinate 129,341 downwards.
AGTTCAATCTACCCCAGCAGGAAAAAACAAATCTAAAAAGGGAAGGGGTAAGAATAAGGAGGACAAAATTACTTCTCAAGCAGAGTGAACTAAAACTACACCTGTTGATGATCAGGATAAGCGCAAACCTCGATACCCTTGTCTTATCTGTGGTGATGATCACTACACGAAGGATTGTCCACGACGCGCCGAGGCCACTAAGTTCCTTCAAGAAGCTCCAAAACCACCTGCTCCGGCCGTTTTGTCCCAACCCTTCCCATCTCAACAACAAGCTCAGTTGGTCATTCATGACCAACCCTCATCTTCTACTACATCCTATGTTTTGATGTGTACTGACAATTCAAAGCAGAGCGACATTGCACTCACTACTCGAGCCAAAGATTATTCTCCCTCTAAAGAGAAGGTTGATGATCTACCTCCTTCCTTGGTACAACCCTCTCCTGCGACTCCATCTACCAACGGTCCTCTTCATCTCGAACGACCGAGCCTCGACATAGTTCTTCGACCCCCCCCAAAGGGCGTCATTTAGAAATCGGCTTTCAATCCTCATGCTCGTGCTGTCCAGAACTACAACATTGTTGAAGATCTGGCCCAAGCACCCTCTACAATGTCATCCCTTGAAGTCCTTCAAATTTGTCCCACACAATGGAAGGCATTGTTGAAATCTATCGGTGGAATCGACCCGACGGACACGAATTTAATAATCTTTGACTTGGAAGATCACATTCCAAGGTTACCCGCTCAACTCGCATTCCAGATCCAAGTGATTGTCTCTGACAAAAACATTTTCCAAACCGTTATCGACGAGGGTGCCTCGACGTGTGTCATGTCTCTTGCTTGCTGGAAAGCCATTGGCTCTCCCCCTTTGAACGAATCCCAGAACACTCTTAAAGCCTTCAATGGCTTTGGTTTTAAGCCCTACGGTGTCCTTCCTTCATTGCCCATTACGTTAGAAGGCAAAACAGTCCAAGTCGAAGTGGAAGTCTTTGATGCTCCCCTTGATTACAATCTTCTGCTTGGCCGTAGCTGGATCGATTCCATGTGCGCAGTTGTGTCGACCCTTTTCCGGGTGGTACATTTCCCACATCAAGGAAAGGTCGTCACTGTCGACCAACTCGCCTTCTTTAATTCTGATACCCGTACTGGCAATGTACCGTTTATCACTAAAACCCCACCAGGTTATGAGAATGTTGGTGTAGGCCTTCTTAAAGACTCTTCGTTAATGGGTACTTTCCCCATTCCACCGCCCGATGTTCCACGCTCGTCCGTTGCTTCAATCAACATGATTTCCACCTTGACTCATGAACTTCCTGCGTCTCATGACCCATGGATAGTACCTGACCCTAGAGATCATCTTCGTTATGGCGACAAAATGTCGTTAAGTCCGATTGAATCCACCTATCAGGCCATTCAATTGGCAACACCTTCTACCTCTTCTCTTGGTGAGTTATCTCCAAATCCTTTCCGTGTCATTTTTCCCACGGACAAGATGATCATGTATGTCATGGAAGACACCCTTTGGGACGATGGACATCATCGTTCTATCCTCTTTCTGGAGCAACATACCATTGAGAACTACCAATGGATCTCGACCCCGTCGATCGTTGTCTTCATCTCCACCGTTCCCGAGTCCACACACGATGTGTTTTCTGAAGGGAACTTAAGCAATATCTCACCCACTATTCCCCTTGACATATCCGTCAAACCTGGGATTGTTGAAAATGTCCATATCGGAGCTTCATGTTCTTCTGATGAAATCGTCACCTACACATCCCTTTTCAAAGTGTTTCATCACATCTTCGCCTGGAGCTACGAAGAAATGTCAGGTATCGACCCTGAGATTGTGATACATGAGATCAAGACATACCTTGACGCTAAACCCGTCCGACAACGCCTTCATCCAGTTCACCCACGTAAAGTGGCTGCTATCAAACTCAAAGTCGAGAAACTTCTTAAAGCTGGCTTTATTTATCCGATGGCTCTCACAGACTGGGTTTCCAATCTTGTCCCGATCGACAAGAAACAAGGCACAATTTGTGTATGCGTTGATTATAGGGATATCAACAAAGCTTGTCCAAAAGACAACTTTCCTACCCCCTTCGTCGATCACATTGTCGACGATTGCGCCGGAGGTGAAATATTCTCGCTAATGGATGGTTTCTCCAGGTATAATCAAATCAACATTGTTCCCGAGGATCAACATAAGACCACTTTTATTTGTCCTTGGGGTACTTTTGTCTATCGGAAACTCCCTTTCGGTCTCAAGAACACTGGAGCAACTTTTCAACGTGCTATGTCTTATGCTTTCCATGATATCAAGCACATCATCCAACCATATCTGGACGATTTACCCGCTCACTCAATGCGCCGATTCGATCATCCAACCCACCTCCAAGCCGTTTTCGTTCGTTGTCGGTTCTACCATATATGTTTGAATTCTCATAAGTGCATTTTCTGCGTGGAATCTGTCTGAATTCTAGGTTTTATCGTTTTGCGTCAAGGGATCCGGATGGATCCTTTAAAGGTTGAGGCGATCCTTAATCTCCCTCCTCCTTCTACACTTCGCCAGTTACAAAGTTTGGAGAGGAAAGCAAACTTTCTTCATTGTTTTATCCCAAATTATGCTGAGATAACTCGTGGATTTACGTGGCTCTTAAAAAAGGGTTCAAAGTTCGTCTGGGATACCATCACCAACAATGCTTTTGAATCTTTGAAGTTGTCTCTAACGTGTGCCCCGCTTCTCTTTCCCCCCGATTACAGTCGCGATTATTGCCTCTACCTTGCTACCTCGGATTACACCATTGGTATGGTTCTCGTCCAAGAGGATGATGATAATGACGAACATGTGATTTACTACTTGAGTTGAAGTCTAACGCCTACTGAAATTAAGTATTTACATGTTGAAAAGCTAGTCTTGGTTGTCGTCCAAGCCATCCAACGCTTCTGGCACTATATCCTCTCGCGCAAGACTACAATGATTTCTCACTGTAACGCTATGCAACACATTCTTACACGTCAATTTCTAGGGGGCAAATACTCCAAATGGATTGTGATACTCCAGGAGTTTGACTTGGAATTCAAACATGCCAAGTCCAAGAAGTCCTTAGTATTTGCTGAGTTGATATGCGACTTTCCCTATTCTGAAATGGAAAATGTAGCAGCTAATTCATTACCCGATGAATCTCTTTTCCTTATTAGCACTGATGATCTTTGGTATGGCGATATCATTATATATCTCCAAACCTAGACTTTCCAGCCAACTTTTTCTAGTACTGACCGACATCGAATACGCTACCAAGCCCGTCAATACATTATCCTCAGGGATACTCTTTATCGTCGGGAGATTGACTCTGTTTTTCGACATTGCCTAACGTTCGATGAAGCTAAGAAAGCTCTGAATGACTGCCATTCTGGAGCCTGTGGTGGTCATATGTCTGGGTATGCTACTGCCCAGAAGATTTTACGAGTAGGGTATTTTTGGCCTTCATTATTTAACGACTGCATAATCACCGTTCAAAAGTTCCCTTCTTGCTAGACCTATAATAACAAGATACGGTCATATCCCTCTCCTCTTCACCCTGTGGTCTCCATTGGTCCCTTTGCGAAATGGGGCATCGATTTCATGACATGTCACCCTCACTTGGTCGGGGGGCATGGTTACATCATTGTAGCCATCGATTACTTTACGAAATGGGCCGAGGCGATGCCGACATTTGACAACACTCGAAGACCGCAGCTTTATTCATTTTTAATCACGTCATAGCTTGTTTTGGTGTTCCCCAAGCTATCGTCACTGATCACGGTAGCCACTTTAGAAACTTCATGATGTTTGAACTTATTGAAACGTTGGGTCTTCGCCATGATAACTCAATGCCCTATTACCCACAAGCCAAGGGCCAGGTCGAAGAAATCAACAAATTTCTCATAACTATGCTCCGAGGAATGATAGGGATTCACAAAACAAGTTGGCACACAATGTTGTTTTCGGCATTGTGGGCTTACCGGACATCCGTCGAGTCTGCTACTGGGTTTACACCTTTCTGGTTAGTCTATGGTTTGGAAGCTATTCTCCCAATTGAATGCGAGATACCCTCTTTAAAACTAGTTGTTGAACTCCTACCAAACACTTCTACTGAGGAAGAACATCTATTGTATATTATGTGATTAGACGAAACTCGATGCGATGCTATCCTAGTTATATAAGCTCAGAAAAAATGTGTCAAGGCCCAATATGACAAACATGTCAAACCTCACGTTTTCTCCAAAGGATATCTCGTTCTCCTCTATGAACAAGATCGAGATATTCTAGGAGCTGGAAAATTCGAAGCCATGTGGTTAGGTCCTTATATCGTTTGACGAGTTTTGGAAAAAGGAGCTTATGAGTTAGTAGATTACGATGGTATCCCTTTGAGTGAGCCCAAGAATGGGTTGTACTTGAAGAAGTACTATGCATAAAATCATCTGTGCATGAGTACTTGTATTTTTATTGTATCATACTTCTTGTGTGTTACTATAGCTTGCTTTTGTCGTTATCTGGTCTCTGCCCTTACGTGACCTTGTGTTTGATTTCCAGATGTCGGAGTCTTCGCTACCCTATATTGGCTTCGCTGATGGTGCTAGCCGTAGTACTCAGAACCTTGCTTCCACTGCATGGGCAATTTACGCCCCTAAAAATGAACTTGTCTCCTTACGAGGTGTGTGTCTCGGCCGTGTGACCAACAACAATGTAGAGTATAGCGTCATTATTGAATTGTTGATTGATGCTATATCACTTGGAATCTGTCATTTGGTTGTGCGACTCGATTCGCAGCTTGTAATACTACAGTTAAGTAATGTCTATACTATTCGAAGTCCTAATTTGTTATGGGTGTATTTGCTAATTCGCCTCTTGGAACGTTATTTTGATTATATTGAATATCAACATATTCCTAGATGTCAAAATACATTAACTGATGCATTGGCTAACTATGTATTAGATAGACATTTGGATCATTTATAAATCAATCACATCAATTTTCACACAATACAAGGTAAACCGGTAGAAGTCGTCTGTATATATAACGATCTAAAGATTTTTTTACAAAAAGTTTTGTCCGAAGACCAAAATGTCAAAATATGAAGCTCATAGCTTCTACAAAATGACGTTCATGATAACATATGACTGCCCGGGCAACCCTACGAAGCAATCGGCCTATGGACTCTGACACTCCTACTGTGTGATGCTGATGACGTCGTGGAACCTCTCCAAGAGGCATGTCTAGAATATCTGCTGTCAAACCCTCTAGGTTTTGTTCCACTGCTTGATAATCCTCGGCGTCCCATTGTGGCACTGGCGCTACCTCTCCTCGCCGCTGAATGGGAGAAGTACCAAGAGGTCAGTAAGGTCCCACATCTATGTCATCAATAATGAATTTTGTATTTAGTCTTTGGACAAACATATAAAAAACATTTGAATATGATAAAATTAACAAAAACATTTAAAAGGAAAAAAAAAATGTGTGTATATCTTACCAAGTTCCCCCCACTAAGCATCCTCTGGCAGTACTAAGTCCAGATCTCCTTGGAAATCCAACCCGGCATAAGCATAATCATCGACCATCAACATCTGTGGTCGAAGCCAGTCAAAGAAGGTATCATCATACTTGATGATTGGTCTAGCTATGTGCCGGGCCATGAGCCGACACCATCTCAGCATTCTTGGATCCCTGGGAGCCGGTAAATTCCACTCAACCTGCAGCCTTAGTAATGGAACCCTCTCAAGAAAGAAGGAAACTAACAAAGATCCGTACCCAAATTGCTTTAGGTTGCCTCGTTTGCATTTGGTCAACTACCTTTTCATACTACGAAGCACAACATTTGCCTAGTTAAAAACCCGAGGTTCAGTACACTCTATGGCATACTGGAAGTAACTCTGTAGCGCCATGTGAGGAGAAGAGCTCCCAACCATCCGAGCTATGGTGAACAAGATAGTACGGAGTGTCAAATCCCGTACTCCCCAAATAGCTACTTTCCCTTTCTTCCTCTCTACCTCGGGAACACAGTGTAAGCGGCAGTACTCACTCATGGGCAGCCCACCACTTCTGCTACCAGTCAGGTTCACATGGTACCCTCATCGTGAAAATCCAGTCAAGAAGTAAATGTCCTCAATATCTAAGGACAGTGTGTGGACCCCTACATGGAATACCTGCTGATCGGGCTCCCACATGTGCACAAGGTACTCTAATAACCTGACTTGGGCCCTCATGCCTGGGATACGAAAGTACTTCAGAAGACCACAGTTTCTCAAAGAGGCAATAGTGGGTGGATGATATTCGGCAATGGCATTGTCTTCTTCATGTTCCCTTTCACGCCATTCAAGAACCATTTTGATGGCCAACTACCTGCATAAGAAGCATAAGAAGAGGATTATCAACTCTATTCATGAATTGGTTCTCTTTCTTTGTGAAAAAAAATAAAAATAAAATTTCTTTGCAGTTCTCGCAGGTGCCCTTTAGGCACAGTGCGAGAACCTTGCAGGCTGCTGTGGGCTCACCTGTGAGAATGACCCATTCTCGCAGGTCCCGTGTAGCCCACCTGCGAGAATGGCTGAGCGCAAGTATGGCTCATAAAACCAACTCAAAAATGAGTTTTTACCAATAAAAATGCAAAATAAAACCATGAAAGAGTAGAGGACAAAGAGCCTACCTCACTGTCATTGATGGCTCGTCGAATGGATGCTCGTAACTCCCGCAATCTGATGCCGAATTTCAAGGGTAAAAGAGGGGTTTTTGGGCTCAAATAGTGAAAAGTGAAAATGATATGGTAAAAAGAGTTTTTATTTATTTATATTTACTTTTACCATATTATTTGAATTTTTTATAATTATTTATTGATTAAAGCCTAAACCCTAATGTCCTTTTGAGTGTAAATTTTGCAAGCGTAATGACTTCGATGTTCATATACAGGGATGTAGACATAATTTTTCTTTTTTCATCGCGTGTTTTGATTGTTTTTTATGGTTTTTGTATAAAACCTCGAGCTTGGTCTTTGTCCGTTCGCACGCTCGAAAATACATGAGAACGCGATCGAGCATACTTTTATCCCTTTTTCGGGCTCAACAAGGTTATACAAAAAAAGAACCCCCCTGGAGTCCTCTTTAAGCTCTTTTCAGACTCTCTAAACATGAAAAGATAGCCGAGCAACCTTGCTATTTTTACGCTCGATAAAGTATTTGAAGAAAGCGGCTGGTGAGTGATAATTTATCTCTTTTTCAGTCTCATCAAACTATTTTACAAAAAAGGAACTGAGAGAGTTCTCTTTTGAGTGTTTTTCCAGACTCTATAATCATGAAAAACCTTCGAGTTTTCTATCTCTGGACTCGTTAAATAAACAAGGACAGACCCGTCATGGGACTGAACCACTCCTTCTTAGGGTTCTTTAAACATACTCCGAAGGACTTATCCAAAGGATAAGCTTATATCAACGAGCATATGTTATCCTCCTCAAGCTTGCGTAAAAATAAAGAGGTACTCACCAGAAATGGCGGGGGAAAATTTGGGAAAGGGATATGTTTTCATCTTCATATTGATTGGCAGTAAGTGTCGCTCTTGAACATGACACCCCTTATTCATTATTTGAAGCCGGTTTTGGAAATCCATTTGTCTCTCATTCAATTTGCTACAAGGTCATTCCTTGTGTCGTCTTTGAGTCAATGCTGCCAAATTATTGGTCGTGTCATTCATATGTTCAAGAGAAGTTCGTCTGAAACCTCTATTGAGTTGGCCATCTGCAGTTGTCCATTCTCTTCATGTCATCCTTCCCTGTGTCCACTCCAACTTACATCATACTCTGTTTCACCTTCAAAATCTGTTACTTATTTCGTGTCATTGATGGGGGATACATTAAGGCCCTCCGGTGACGAGTTTTATTCCATCGACTTCATCTCATTATCCAGAATCGAGACTTATAAATTCTTTGGTACCTTGGAACTTGCATGCCTCAATGGCAGGTTTCCTCACTTTCGACAGTGGGTTTACATCATTGACCCCTGATCGAAAGATTCCGTCGAATGTTCGACTTCAACTCATTCATTCAAATCGATGGATTGTACTAGAGTACCTTGGGAGTCATTGACATTAATGGTGATTTCCCTCGCACTTGTTAACGGTTTCATCAATGACCGATAATCAAGTGGTTTCTGCCATGTTCGACTTCAACATATGTAATCACATGGTTAGATTCGTACTTTTGGGCGACGAGAGTGAAGACCCTGGATATTATCTCTTTATCTATGTTGCAATGGAGTATGTATAATTTGTGACACATAGATCCACTTTGTATGTYTCATGGCTATKTCGTCTTAATTTGAAATTTCTCACATAGATCCACAGTGTATTCCTGGTGGCTATGCTATATTTTGATGGCATGGATCCACAGTGTATAATTGGTKGCCATAACCTATGTCTACAATGTCATCTGTCTGTGATCTGAGTATGGGAATGCCTACCTCAGAATTGATATATTTGATATTCTGCAGATGCTTGGTTGTTCGCAGGTTTTCAATTAGGTGTGCTCCTGGTTTCCGACACACACATGCAGTTTACAAAGTTTTTCGGYTGTCACTGGTTCCGACCTCATACTTTGGGGGGCATTCTGTTACCCATGATTTTGGTCATCATGATGGTGTATTGATGATGGTGTACTCAGGCTCCTCATAAGAACTTTCTCCTGAGAAAATTGGCATTCATCTCTTCCCAGAAAACATACTTTTGAAGAGAGTTCGCAGGTTGCTAGTATCCCAGGGTGCGAGAATGGCCCATTCTCGCAGGTTGCTTGAAGCTAGGGTGCGAACTTCTCGCATTGTGTTACATAGCTAGGGTGCGAACCTTCTCTAAATCTTGGAAAAAGATGGATTCTTGATGGTTCTAGAAGGGAATCTTCTAGAAGAATGGGTTGGCATTCGAATGGTTATCCTTGTACTGGATTCCCTGATATTGTGGGATCATTCTTATCTAAGTAACCATCTCATTCTCTCCTATATATTGATGGAATTCTCATGGAAAAGTTTAAGAAAGATTCATTGGAGAATTGGTGAAAGAATTGTGTGAAGGACTTAGCTTGAACAGGAGCTTGGAGACTCTAGCAAGTCTACCAAGAGGATTTGATCTTCTTCATGCAAGAATCGAGCAAGTGTGTGTGTGGGAGCCAAGATCCACCAAAAGGAAGCTTGCGACATCAAGGCGATTAGGTTGTAATCTTCTACTTTCAATTAATATGATACAATGGCATGTCCCTTTCCCATAAAGCTATTCTCACTTTATTGTGTAATTCCTTGATCATACACATAAGTTGACAGTTGAATATATTTTGCTATCTTCACTTTGGTTGGTTTGTGTTGTTTTGGTCTTGACCTCATGAGAGCACTGGAGCGAAGCGGGAGCAACAGAGACCCTAAGAAGCGATACAAATGTATGTTACTTGTTCTTTCCTACTAGCTAATTCAATGGTCAAAACTTAGGGAAAGAGTCATGTCATGTCCTATTTTGTTCTAGATCCAGGTGGATCTAGGGAGATCTGTTAGTGTCTGCACCTACCGATTAGTCCAATAACAGATATGCATATTCACATGTGTTTTTGCAAATAGTCAAGTGATCTTCCTTTAGCAAATTTGGTCAGATGTTTGTGTGTATTAAGAGTTATTGTTACATCTAAGGATTTTCGGATCAATTTGGTATCAAAGCTAGTTTTGACATTTATTTGCAAGTGAATTATTACGAGGTCCAAATATAAGCGAGCTGAAAGCAAACTTGTAAGTTATAATACTAAAATTTTTTCAAGGGGATTCACTCCAAGAGGATAAATGGAACATGAAGAGTTTATGTCTAATGCTAATAAGGAGTTTCGAAAAATGTTCCTTGAGATGACATCCATGGTTAAGGAATTGTTGGAATACCTAGAAAGAAGTAGAGAAACTCCTCATCAAAATGAAGGTGGTCCAGTTGAAACAATGGTAAAAGATTAAGGAGAAGGAGAAGGTGAAAAATCTCTAGGGTCTCATCCATCCCCATCATCATAATCATCATCATCTTCTTCTTCTTCTTTCGATGAAAGTGAACGTTATTCTCATAAGAGGAAGAAGTGTTCTAAGAAATGTTCTCACGATTTTCCTTTATTAAATTTAGATGTAAAGTTTGATTTTCCTACTTATGATGGAGAGTTGAATGTAGAGAAGTTGGATAATTCGGTCAAATAGATTGAAGTGTATTGCAGGGTACAGAAAATCATATAGGATACTTCAAAGATACAGTTGGATAATCTCTTCCCGAGTGACATAGCTTTGATATGGTGGGAGACTCGAACATAAGATGATCTTATTTAACATGGAAAAATCATTTCTTCCTGGATGGAATTTACTACTGCATTAAGAAATCGGTTTTATCCATTAGCATATATGAAAATATCAATGATTTCTTCGAAAAATATGAGACAAGGAAAAGGGAATAATGTTCAATCTTATACAAAAGAATTTAAGAGGAAGGAATTATCTTTGGGAATTTCATTACATACTCATGAGACTATTCTAAAGTATATTGGTGGTATGCACTCATATCTTCACCATGCTATATTGATGTTTAATCCTACTAATATTGAAAAAGTATCAGTACAATATAATCATAATGAATCCAACAAAGGAAAACATGTTGAGGATGTGTCAGAGGAGCCACATGAATTCAAGGAGCAGTCGAAGGGAAAAGGGAAGAGTAAGAAGACAACTACGTCAGTGAATAAGGAAGAAGAGAAGAAGCCTACATGTTCTCACTGCGAGAAGAAAGGGAATGATGAGAATCATTGTTGGAAGTTGCATCCACAATTGAACTCAAAGTGGGATCATCCTAGGAAGGGTAAACAGGAGACCATGACCATGGCGCAAGACCTTGGATCAGATTCTAAAGATGAAGCTAAGGTTACATCTCTGGGAATAAAATGTAAATCTTTTGTTGCAAGTTTCAATTCATGTACTTCTTCTGCAAAGTCTAAAGTAATCCATGATGGAAGGCAAAGAAAATAATTGTTTCATTTATGAGTTATCTCAAAGGACACTAATATCAATACACTTGTTGATAGTGGATCGCAAGTGAATCTTATTTCAGAGCAAGTTGTTCAGAAGTTGGGATTGAAAACTAGGCCTCATCTGAGACCGTATCCTTTGGGTTGAATTTGTGATAATGATCAGGTACATGTAACTACGCAATGCAAGTTATGATTTGTGATCACATCCAGTTTCATATTTGAGGTAGAGTTAAACGTTGTTCCACTAGACATTTGCAGGATGGTTTTGGGAAGTCCATACTTGTATGGAAGGAAGGCCATTTTCTACAGGGAACAAAATACGTATCAACTTTTAAAGGATGGTATTAAGTTCATTGTGAGAGCTCATCAGATGAAGATGAATTTGACAGTTGTCACTACAAGGCACATGCTAGCTAATGCTATTATCTAGGATCCATATATACAAACTACGTTTGAAAGAAAAATATGTCCTTTGGTTGATGTTGTTCATGTTAAGAAGGGTAGATATGTTGACGGTTCATTCTCTTTCGCATTTGTATATTCAATTTTTTTGATCAGTCTATTACTAATTAGTGGAATATGGTTGGATACTGCAATAATGAATGGCAGAGTTTGTGAATTTAAGGGAATTGTTAACTTGATCAACAATGTTGTTTCAGTCTTCATTATGGTTGTGATGAGTCATGCGCTCCTTATCCAAGTAGGAAATTTGGATGATAGTGGACAAGTGAGGTGAAATCATTCTCACTTCATTTCTAAGTAATCCATACTTTTGAAGGTCCAAAAATTATTCAGTGGGGAGGTGTGATCCAAGAGGATCCATGAATTCTCACAAATATCTAGGAGGATCCAAAATGCTCACAGAGGACCCGAAGGACCCATAAATTCTCAAAATTTGAATTTATCAAATTCTCTTGAAAACTACTTCAATGCGTAGAGCTCGACGATAAATTTCTAACGATGCAAAAATTACCTCAAACAGAGTTCATATGAAAAATTTATGAGCGATCAAAGTTCAAGTCAAACCAGGCAAAATTCAAAGGTGACATGTGGCACATGATCATACAGGTGACATGGCACATGATCATACAGATGACATGGCATGATAGGGTGGCAGCTGACTAGGAAAACCATACATCTAGATGGACAAATTATATGTTGACATGTGGAAAGGGATAGCCAATAAGAGGCTACCATGTGGAAGCCTCCCATTGGCCTATATTGGTTAGTGTTTATAAAAAAATTATTGAGTTGATGAGGATCGAACCCACGATCTCCATAACCTCCCAAAGCCTTACATCAAACTCCATTACCAACGCACCGCCACATTAGTCCTTATATGCATATGGCACGAGTTTTATATAAAGTTGTAATGTTGTATAGTTGGGGTTTAAAAGGTCGGGGGGAGGACCCCCACCCACCCCACCCCATGAACTTATCGTATATGTATTATACTATAACCATATTAAGTTCCAACCAATCTCTAGATTCACATAGAGGTTTAAAACCTTATGGTATATAGTTATAACTATATACTAACAAAACCCAAGGAATAAAATTTGTGGTGGGTCAAACCTGAGACCTCTGAGTTATATTCCTGGGGTTCTAACCATCACACCATGTGCACCACTTGTTAAAACAAATTCACAACCATATATTTAATGCCTATCGAAAATTATAAATGGTAGTTAAAGGCTTATTTAATGGGCATGTTTTCCCATGTTTTTACACACATTCCAATGTGGGCACACATGTCGAGGTGCACTAATTTCAATGCAGAGTGCATTTATGTCTTGAAGTGCATGTTGAGATTGCATAAGTTTATGTGTTGCATGGGAAAGCATGCCATAAGGTATATTGTCCATAGCTAGAAAATTTTATACTCATTGGATTTGTTTTTCCACAAGGATCATGAATTTGAAGTCTATTTTATGATCATAGGTCATTTGTAAAAGTCTTATCTCAATTTGTCATGTATGAGACCCATAGTCTCATTATACATGTAAAAGGGAATTTTTCGGCACTTGTTCAGAATTTAGTCGACTTTGTAGTCAAATTTCTCAGAATTTTGCAAGGATTTCAATGGTGAACTCTTTTTCTTGTTTTGAGTAGTGAAATTAAAGAGAGTCCATTAAATTGGATTTTTGCAAGCCCATGTTGTAATGTAATTTAGTATTTTGAGATGATGGAGAACGGTCATACTATCTAAAGGGACTTTGAATATGAAGTGACATATATCATCCATATATGTAAGTTGGGTTCTTTTATTTTTTGTTGTATTATCTCATTATCCTTCAAGTTCTTCATCAATATTAATGAAGTTTATGGACAAATATGCATATTCACATGTGTTTTTGCAAATAGTCAAGTGATCTTCAATTACCAAATCTAGTCATATGTTTTTGTGTATTTAAGAGTTATTTTTACATATAAGGATTTTTGGATCAATAACGGTGCACTTCGTTAGGATGATTAGAGGAGGGTATTTAGTTGGTGGACCAGTTGAAATAGAAGATGTCAGACTAGTCGATTCAGAGGGCGACGGTCGAGTCAAAATAGGAAAAAAGTTTGATGGACTAGTCGAAGGACTTAAAAGAGAAGAAGGATAACTAATGTCCAAGACAACATCAAAATGATCATAATGTATAAATTCATAGGAGGCATTAAAAATATTAACTCTAGAATACTTCTCATCAAATTGAACATTACATTAGACAATAATTTATCGTTTGACATAATCAAACAGTCGATAGGATTTCAACTCTTTAGAGTATCCCATCATGATGCAGGAAGAAATTTTGCCATTCAACTTCTTTCGAAAATCATCAGGAATGTGGGCCCAGGAAACACATCCAAACACATGGAGGTTGCCAAGAGTAGGCTTCTTCGTATGTCATCATTCGACTTGAGTCATGGAAGAAACAACTTGAGTCGAGATGTGATTGAGCAGATAATTGGCACAATACATTACTTCAGCCCATAAGTGAGGAGGAAAGTATTTATCCTGCAAAAGACATATAGCCATTTTGAATAACGTCTAATTCTTTCATTATGCAACTCCATTATGTTGAGGTGTGTGAGGAACCAACCATTACCAGACAATACCATATCAAAGTAGATATTCTTCAAAGGGTCGATTGACATACTCACCATAATTGTTTGATCTCAAGCACTTGATGGGTCAACCACATTTGATTTTAGCAAAGGCCCATAATTATTTGAACTTCTCAAAGATAATATTTGTATTCTTCAATAAAGATACCCATGTGAAATGAGAGAAATCATCAATGAAAATCAAAATATACCTTACACCTTCCAGTGAAGGTAAGTTGATAGAGAAAACATCAATGTGAACCAGTTCCAGTAGGTTATGTGCTCTTCATGATTTTCTCGAGTCGAATGGTGCATGATTATGCTTCCCAAGTATACAACCCTTACATACACCTTCAGGGGGAAACACCCTCGACAATCCAACAACCATGTTTTGAGTTTCCAGTGCCAGTAGACTTCGAAAATTCATATGTCTGAGTCGTTCATGCGAAATGCAACTTCTTTGATAGATGTGAGAAATAAGTGAAGTCGGTTCAGATTTAGGCCGATTCGAGTCACGAAACATGTATAAATTTTCTCTAGGTCAAGAATCTCATCAACGACAATCGACTTCCCTTTCTTCAGATCTTGAACATAGAACCGATCTGGCCAAAATTCTAGAATCATACCAGTCTAAGTCAATTGAGAAACAAACAACAGATTGGAACTAAGATTTGGAACATGATAGACATCCACAATTTTACCATGTCAACAAGCTACATCACTCTGACCAACAACATAGATTCTACTCTCCTCAACTTTATTTAGTATTGTGAATAAAATGGTCTCTTTCTCCATATTATGAGTGCACCTAGAGTAGAAAACCCATTCATTCTACGTAGTATGAGACATCAAGGCCTGAGAGATCCTGACTTGGAAGGTGAAATTATCAGCAGGTCGGTGAACTGTCGACACGTCTCCTTCAAGTCTCTTAACCTTCTCCTTTAAATCGTCTCACTTCTTAAATAATTTCTTCTTGACATGTCCGGTCTTTCCATAGTAATAACATGTCTTCTTCTTTTGACTTCGTTATGGTTTTCTCTAGGATCCCTAGTCATGATATGCAGGTTTATGTTTAGAAGCATCAAACTCCATTCTATTCCTAGAATCCATCTTTCCCTTACCCTTGAGAAAGTGGGCCTGGTGTTTACCACCAATATTTCCCTCTTCATGCAATCTATGTTGATCAATAATCAAAATTTCACAGAAAACTTCAAAGGAGTAATTCTTACCATCTTCCTTGCATGCTTGCGAGTTGGTGTAGAAGGTTGACACAAACATGTTAAATGGTGTTCTCAAATTCATCAGGACCAGCTTGATGATTTATCCATCCTTGTTATTGTAATTCTCTATGCATTCACCCAATTTCAACTGGGTTTGCTTGGCACGTGGCAAATAGTCCTCTATTCTCTCAAAGGAATGCGGATAGAGAGAAACCAACTCTTTCTCCAACTACATGACGTGGCTCTCATTAACTTGATCGAAAAAGGTCTTCAGCTTCTTCTAGACCAGATGAGGACAACCAATTCCACTAAGGTGAAATTGAATTTCCCACGAGATGTAGGTCATTTTGACTCCTTTAGCCTCATCCTTTTTCTCATCAATAGAAAATTTTGTCGGAGCATCTGTTGGATCTAGAATCACAACCTTGGTGTACTGCCACAATCCCTTACTCTTCAATAGGGTTTCTATATCTGGATCCCATATTGTATAACTTGATATGTTTATAAAAATAGAAGAAATCTTTGAAGCCATCTTTTATATCTATACAAATTGGTCTATTTCAATAAGTTCCAATCGACAAATCATCGGCCTAGAGTCGATCACACAATGGATCCGACTCAACAAGGTTTGCAAATATCAGATCGAGGTTTAAAACATTGTCTCTGATACCATGTTGGGGATTAAGGTGGAACACAACATGTAATAAAGAACACAATACTGCAAATAATCGAAGAAGGGAAAATTTTTGAAGAATAGAGGTGGTTGTTGAGGAAAAGATATGAAATGATCTTACTCAAGCATTTTCAAATATTTCTTGGATAAAGAAATATAGATGGGAATATCAACCTATGTTTATAGCCATCAAATTTGGTATCCCAATTCACAAGTATTGTTTACGAGTGCTTAGGCTGGTTTTTTTTTATAAATAAAAGTTTGCTGAAAAATTCATTATTTATGTAATTTTCTGAACATAACAGATGCTAAAATAAATATAGAGATAGAAGTAAAGACACCAGGTCAAAAATTAAAACATATGAGATATAAATAAATCGTTTATTTCATTCCAATTCATCAAAGAATCATTCTCCTTACAAAATTTCCTGAGTAAGTTTTGGACCAAAGTCAAACTTAGACGTCCTCGATGAAACATACAAAAGGACTTCTAACAGTAAGTAAAAAACTGAAATTTAAAATATGGATCGACTTGCCACAAATTGTTTCCCACTCCACTATGCACAATAGCCTTTGTCAGTCATGAAATCTAATTCACAAACAAACAAGTCTACACAGACTATCAAAGATAGATCAACACCTCTGAAAAACAAGTGTCTGAATGATGTAATTCAACCCTGAATCTTGTTGTCTACAATAGGACCCTACTATCATAAAAAATAATTAGGCTTCTAATGAATTAAGGAATGAATGAAAACTGAATTATCTCAATAAAACTCAAAGAGAAAACCTTAGTATGCTTCTCCTTCTATTCTCCCCTTGTTCCTCCTTTTCCTTTTTCCTTTAAGAAATTTAGAATTGGTTGAAGTAGTTGAACTACTTCTTAGTTCAATTAACTAAAACTCAACCAACCTTTTAGTTAAGGGGGAAAAGTAATAAAATCATAATAAGGGTTTTAAATAAATAATAACTAGTAGGTGGGACCCCTTGTGACTCCCTTTAGTTCTTTAACAATCATTACACAACTAGTTAATCAAACAAAAACATCCCTCCTTGTGACTCCCATCATCACTTTCATATTTTGACAATTTATATCAATGATAACTGAAATTATTTCCAAAAATATATTACCCATATATCCAAAAAATTATGTGTTGTCCAAAATTTAAGAAGTCAATTGTTCTCAACAATTAATAAATAAAAACTTAAAATCCATATTTTCCACTTTTGGAGGCAATATTTCCCTTCTTGTTGTTGTCACCTTTTGATCTCTCTGAATTTTCCTTAGGTTGTGTGGAGCCTTTAGGCTTAATCTCACTTATCACATGATAGCAATCATCTCTCAAATGCATGCAGGAGGACACAGATTTATTAGAGTCATTTGAGGGTGAGGAAGGGGAAGCAATGGCTTTTTCTTTGTCAGGAGCATGGTGGGCCTCAATTTTAAACCTTTTTCTTGCATCGAAAGAATGTATTGGTGAGTGGATATGGGCAACTTGAACAATTTTATTAATAGGTGGAAGAGCAGGTAGAGACAAGTTAGGTCAGCCATGATGTTGGGAGGCTGTCGGGTGGACAATATCTTTCCATTCGTTGTTTTTAGGGACTTTAGGTTGCAGTGCGACATGAGGAGGCACTAGTATATCAGGGACCTATGGGGATTGGAAAGGAGGCCTTTCAGGCCTAGGTTGGACCACTCCTTTCCCAATCCAGTTAAAAAATCCAGCTTGAAATAGCTGGCCTAACTCTTGCGAGTCTGCATCAAAGTGTATAGAGAATCTTGGCCTTCTAGGGCCCCTATTCCAATTTCCTCTTCCTTGGTTACCCCTTCCATGGATACCTCTGTTGAAAAATTTCATTCATGTATGCATACTTAATTAGAAAATAGTTTCTTTAACAACCATACATGACAACTCTTTAAATATGAAATAAAATTTGTCTCAGCAACATATTAGACTCATGCAATCCAATCCATACAGATCGTTTAATAGTTGTCAATGAGCAGGGGGTGAAAAAGGGTTCTGGGATATGTGAGGGATTGTATTGAGCAAAAAGTGTTAACATGATGGGGGGGGAAGATCACAATTACTTCTCACAGACATCAAACAATCAATTGTATCATAAACCAAAAGAATATATCACTGTAATTCATCGTTGTGATCCTTTAACTATCAAAATATAGAGCTTATCTTAACTCAAATTAAATTTTAGGAATAGGGAGTGGATAGTGAATATGGGAAGGTGAGGGGAATTGTAATGTGAGAAAAGTGAAGTAATGGTAGGGGAAAAGAGCAAATATTGTTCGAAAAACCAATTAAGTAGTCCATAAAAATGGTTATGTATTCAATACAACTATTCCAACACTAATTAAACAATTATTGTGACCAATTAAACAATTACTGTGTTAAAACTTGTTCATTGTCCCACATTCAATTTCCTATAAAAAATTTCAATTAACACAAAATATAATCATACTCAGAATCGTCATGACTTTCACCCATATTGTTTAAAATAATTATTTTTCTTTTCATTTCCTTCCCTTTAAAACAAAATCCAAGGAACACACAGTCATATTTCTTCAACTCTGTTCAACATTAAAAAAATATCAACCACTACCCATAATTTAATTTCTCAAATAAAACATAGACACGGGACTTTCCTGAGTTGAACAAACTCTTTTAAAACATGCCTGGTTCCATTCCTTTGACAAATTTAACAACTAAATTTGCAATGAAACCATACTACCAAAACCCCGTGCAATAAATCAAAATGATACACTATGTCTACATAATCATACACAGTAGACACCCAAGCCATAGGTATCAACTCTTCAACTTGCAATAATCTCTATTGGGACAATTAAACACACAACAAACACCAACTTAAATGTATACCACGCTGTAGGAACACATAGTCGAATGCATAACACAAAGAGACATCTCTATGACTATACATATCCAATTACTCCCAATCAATCCATTTATAACAATGTTGAATTATCGATTCAACTATCACAACAAAAGGAGGCAGTGAATGTATGCCCATTATCATTTCCAATTAAAACTCTCCAATCAACCCAATCAAACAGAGATGAGCCAACAATAAAATCCACTGTCAACACTACTCAACCAATTTATGACAATGAACAAGATATCCAAGAGAGTGCGACTAGTTGAGTTAATCAAAATCAGGCTATGTAACTAATGAGAAAAATAATCAAGGGTTCGCTTAGTCACCAAACACAGGGATATTGGGGGTCAACCATGTCAATAGTAGGTGAGATCCTTCGAGACAAGCATAGTGGAACCACAAGCCTTATGACCCTTAGCTTGTAATATAGGGTGATATTTTGACACCAGGGAGGGTAGACCATGGTGCAGAGGAGCAGAGATTTCTTACTAACTAGTAACCAACACCAAGAACACACAGAAGAATAACCCTCGTGTGTTTCCCCAATAGATGAATAATGTTGATAGAAATGCAGAGCCCAAGTACTACCAACAACCCTAAATCATGATTCTTGGCATAATATCCACCCCATAACCAACTGTGAGGATACCAATAACGCAAAAAAGAAACCACGACCAGGTGAAAAAGATATGTCATGACCAAAAGGTGGTTTAGAACATACACAGTAACCACATAGCACCAAATACAACTAGGTGTGGTTACCATAAATTTGAGGAGACGACCAACAAGGCTAAACAGAGTGAAACCCTCCAACAAAAACCCATAAAGACAACAAATATCCATCACGGTCTCCACCGCACAAAACAACCAATGAAATCACAACTTCAACCATTGATTTTTCCATTTGCAACAAATCACACACACAGTCATTCCAGAGAAAAAACCATGCCTTTACACAATTTCCAACCTCAAGAAAACACAAACCAACACATTACCGATCCAACGTTCATTTCATACATGGAGTGAATTCATGGATGGGCGAAAAAAACCATATCTGTAACCAACAGCCTTAAAAATGTGAGCTTGGTCGAGCAGTTCCTTCCACACCTAAATCTCGGAGCTTAACCAAAGCAAAACCGAAATGAACAATAACCATGCTAGGGTGACGACCCAGTGAGAGAAGTATGGAGTGACGTGCATTTACTGCATGACGCTTCCATCCTCCATCTCATTCAATTACGTAGTACACGACAACTAGCCAAACCATTAATCCATGCATTGAAACTTGCACACGTTGCTTGCCAATGGCGCCACCCAATCCACATTAACCATTTCCAACACCATACAATTACACATATCAAATGCTCCCAACATAAATCAATACAAATCGTATAGCCACTAACATTGCTAGTTAGGACTAGCACCAATTTCTTTTAATTTCATTTGCATATAGTATATCATAGTATAGCATAGTTTCCTTTTCTTGGATTTATTCCATATTGCTCTTGTCTCTTGTTACAACTAACATGTGTCTTGTGCAGGTGTAACGAGTAATGAATCATGGCACCATTGGAGATGTAATAATAGTAAATACAAGTCATTCATACATGGAATTTAGAGCTTAGAGCAACAGAACCAACACATAAAATGCATTATTCATCTGCCATTGTGAGCCAAACAAAACCAATATTTCATCATCAATCATGTAGAACCCTGTAAGCAACATCAAAACAACATCATAAAATGTGTAATAAGACTATCTTTGATCCTCCAGTATACAAAGGGGTCCCACCTACTAGTATTATATATTGTTAGCATAGTTTAATTAATGGGCTTTAGCAATACTTTGTGGGCGAAATCCTCATTGCGATTTTTATCGTCAACAAACTCGTGACTCCACAGGGAATTTTTTTTCCAACAGATTAGAACTCAGAATGTATGGTTTCTCATACCAAGAATAATGGATCAAGAAGGTATAACCAGAATGATTATGCAACAGGGGGAAATGAGCGGATTTAATGGAAAAATGACCGGGAATTCAGGAATAACTCATGAAAAATGTTAAGTATGAAGGGGTTTATCCCTGTATGCATAATCATTCAACCATAATTTTCTCTTTACTTCAAGGAGAAAAAATTATGGACTTTCTCTTTTAATTCTCAAATGGATGAAGAAATGGAAAGCAAAAGCGGGAGATAACCAATTCTTTTATAAGATAGCAATGAAAGAAGATAACAAATTCAATTTACTTTCAGGGGGAAACATTGTAACAACTGTGTAATATTGACTGTTATTGACTAACAATACTTTGCAAGAGTGTCACTATGGCAGAACTGATCCAACAACTTATTCTTGACCAAAATTAAACTAAAAGATGAAAAGGAATAAAATTCATGACAGAAAAGGGGCTGCAAAATTTAAAACAACAAAAATAAAATGACAGAATTGCAAAAGAAGCATTAAATCTATTAAAAGGAAAGCATAAATTAAACTACGATAAATGTAGAAATGCAAAACAGTGGCGAAAATGAAAGCAAAACTAGACTATTAATATACAGAAAATCCAAACAACGTTAAGGCTTTTCAAGTTGGTTCCACGTAGTGTTTTAAGTGAGAACCGTTAGTGTTGTAGGAAAACAATTGCTCCTATAAATATTTTAGAATATAAGAGTTAGTACCGAGCACAAAAGCGATCTTGAAACGACCCAACCATAAATTTTGAAACTTTGAGACAATTGATAGCCCTTTAAATTATATGATTAGATCATCAAGATAAACATGAATAATCTTACCGATCAAATCATGGAAAATTATTTTCATAGGTCTTTTAAAAGTGGTACTCGCATCAAATAAGACAGAAGGCATATGTTCGTAAGTTAGGGTACCCCAATGAGTAATAAAGGTGGTTTTGTATGTATTTTCCCCTTTTATCCTGATTTGATTGTAACAAGAAAAATCGTCAAGTAAGGGCATCATCTGTGACCTTACAACTTGTTGAAGAATCATTTCCATGTTAGGGAGAGGAAAGTGATCTTTCACAATAGCCCGATTGAATGCATGAAAATTAACGTAAAATATGATA
Source organism: Picea mariana (assembly GCA_032191745.1). Lineage (NCBI taxonomy): Eukaryota > Viridiplantae > Streptophyta > Pinopsida > Pinales > Pinaceae > Picea > Picea mariana. Next base: position 107,314 of record JASDQU010104590.1, on the reverse strand, counting down.
TGATCAGTTGCTTTCCGAACAAGAACCAATTTGGAAACCCATTCAGAATACTTGACCGGAAAGATGATTCAAGCCTTCAAGATTTTTTCCAATTACTTTTAAATAGTTGCTTCCAGTGCAAGGTTGATAGGTCTTTGTTTTTTCCTAACTGGTTTTATGCCTTCCTTGATGGGAATGGCATGTTGTATAAGAGTGGGATCAAAACCACAAAGATCCTCATAAGACCAAGCAAAAGAATCTTGAAATTCAACAAGTATCTTGGCAAACTTCATTTTCTCTTCATCAGAACATTGGGCACCTATTTTAACATTCTTTTGAGACTCGGGTGTCCCAATGTTCAAGGAGATGGTTTCACCCACCTTCCTTTTCGACTCCTCTTCTTTTTGTTTCTCTTTATTTCCTACATCACTCGATGAAAATGAACTCTCTAAAGGAGTCAATCCCTTAGGAATATTGTTATCTTCTATGGATATAATTTCCTTGGGATTATAAGGTCCATTTTGAATGAAAGCACAGATGCTCTCATTGCTAGGGAATATCTACCAAGATTCTATATTTTCAGGGATATCTGGACGATATAGAGATTGAAAAGTACAATCAAGTCTGTGTGGTATAATTTTCGATTAGGAGAGGCTACAAAAACAGTTAACCGATCAACCATTGAGTACAATTCCCTCTTAACATGACTGTTGTTGAAAGATAATAGGTTTGATATAAGCTCCCACACAGTTTGGGTGTATCGTTTCATCAACTTGTTGCTAGGAGAGTATATCTTATGTACCAGGTTCACAACAAGATTGGAGTCTCCCAAAACTAAAAGGTGACCACAACCAAGATCATAGGTGTTTTCAATGCCTAATAATAAGGGTTCAAATTCAATGACATTATTTTTGCAAGCAAACTCCAACATGTAAGAAAAGTTATGAATTTTCCCCACGGGAGAGTACAATATTATGCTAGCTCTGTTACCTTCACTAGAGCATGAACCATCAAAGTGCATGTTCCATGTACCATCATCTAAATCAATTTGTTCCAAGGGAATGTTATCCTCCTCAGTAAATATGGAATACACCCCTAGGTCCTCTTCGATATAGTTCACATTAGGTTGTGGCACACTTTTTATGTAAGGTGAAATACTTCCCTCTCTAAGGACTATAATGTTTTTACCATTCTAAGGAACAGATAAGTGTGTCCCGTCGAGTGAGAGGTATCCACCCATCAAATCTTTCCAATCTCTTCCCAAGATGATTGAGTAATTGCTTATCGGCATATCAATTACCTGAATACTAAAGGTTGTCCTTATTTCAGGGTGTGCACACAAAACTAAGGTCACATATTTAATCTCACCTATGGTCATTTGTTGTAGAATATTATAAGAGAGCATGCTCCTGGCATTTTCATTTGTACAAGACAAGTCTATCTCTTCCATAATAATATTCGACATCACACTTGGGCCCGAACTGCCATCAATGAGGCAACAATGGGTGATCTTATCCATAATATTTACAGAAATATAAAAAGGGTTTTTTTTTATAGGGTATCTAAAGTTATGTACACCTAATTTATTTACAAACAAATCCTCTTCATCTACCTCTTCATATAGATTGGCTACAACGAAAGCATTTCCTTCCATGAATTGTTTTAGATGCCTTTGTTGTTCAAGGATGACAACCATGTCCAGAAGGGTTACATCTGCTTTGATGTTTGCCAACTATTTTAGAATATTGTATTTGGAAGAGGGGAGAGGGGAAGTTGATCCTTGACTATCAGGAACCTTAGGAACCTGAACAATAGCAGCTGGTGAGGATGATCTCGGGCTAGAAGAATTACTGGGAGGATCATATTTTCCCTTGGGAGTGTAGGATTTGTTCCTAGTATTGATGATCATGACATCTTCTAGCTCTGCAAAATCTAGGACAACGATAGTAATTATTGGTATTTTACCAAAGATATTATCTCTGACGCTCTTCCTTAACTCACATGTGGTTTCTTCATGGTGTTCCTCACAAAAGTTACACCAAATTCGAGGAATGATAGCTTTAGGATGAAAATTATTTTCAATTGAAGTTCTAAAGGGTGGTGCAGAAGAGGTCGAAGCTCCAGGGGTGAGAGGGGAGACAATTCCTTTTCTCTCATATGCTATCATACAATTATTCATGTCTTGGACTAGCTGTAAGAGGGTGGACATGTCTTTCTTTTTAACTGATTCTCCCTAAGGTAAAATTGTTATTTCAAGCTGTTCTTCATAATCTAAATAAGTATGCAGAGTGGAACCGAGGTTATCAATGGATTTTTCCTCAATCCTATGATGATATGGGGAAGGTAATGTATGAAAGTGGTTTGGTTTTGAGGTCTAATGAGTTTAGGGATTTGATTGTATAACTTAGTGAAATGCAAGTTGAAGGACTTGATGGTCTCACCATTCTTATAGCTGATGTTATTGTACTCTCATAACTTCTCAGCTGGTCTTCTAGATTGCCCATGGGTGGACTTGAACCAATAAACTAATTCCTCCCAAGTAGACAAAATCTTAGGAGGAAGGTCAAAGAAATCAGCCACAGCCTTTCCTTCTAAGGAATTGACAAATAAGCGCATCCAAGTATCGTTGTCATTGGCTCCTATGTTTTGACAAGAATTAGAAAATGTCACCAGGTGTTCATTTGTAGTGACAATGTTATTTCCTGAAAACCTAGGAAGATTCTCTTTGAATTTAGGAAGTGGATGAGTAGGAGGTGCTAGGTTAAGAGGAGAGGAAACATACCATGGTGTGGTTGTGGCATCTTCTTCAAACTGAAAAAGCCCATAATTTTTTATGACTTTGGTGGGATTTGTGGTAGATTGGACAGGGATATGGTGGATATATAAGTTATAAATCACTGATGAAGATGAAGACTGAGAGGAGGAAGCACTTCCAGTGCCACTGGAGCCACCACTAGATTCCATCTTGTGGATGATAGGTGAGGGAGAAAAAGAAAACGAACTGGATGAGTTAGACAAGGTTCTCCATAGAGAACTTTGTTGGGTTGATAACACAACGTTCCTTCTTCCTATTTCAGCAATAGGGTTAATTTTAGGTGATAAGCCTCTTCTTCTCCTAGAAAAATGAAGGTCTAAGGACATGAAAGGAAGGCCAAAGCTGAAGGAACAAGAAGGTTATTGTTGATTTCTAGGTTGTCTACGTCTAGCTTCCCAACATTCTTGGGCACTAATATCTCGTTCAATTGTTTCCCATGAATGATTAATGTTGGTCCTTATTTATGTGTTAAGGAAGAAATAAAATATTAAAGCAGAGGAAAGATGAAGTACAAACTGCACGGGAATCACACAAACCGAGGAAGTGTCGAAGTGGTTAAAGAAGCAGAGAAGAAGGAGTGAAGTAAAGGAAAATATAGTTGTTGGAAGAAAATATCAAGGAAGATAAATCATTGAAGAAGATAGACCGTGGACAACTCAACAAGCATAAGAAGACACCAACGGGTGCTTTGGAGAACCTCATGGAAAATAAGGAGGAACAGGCTGGCAAAGCCCTTAAAATGCGAGTCAAGTGGACCTAGGGTTTTAGCATCTAGGGTTTTGGATCTAGGGTTTTGACACCTAGACTTTAGTCTAAGGTTGTCCAAGAGTCATGTAATGTATAAATAAGGTCTAGAAGAGCCGAGAGGGGTTGGTCATTATTCATTGTTGTTACTATTATTGTTGAAGAAAGCGATATTGAGAGAGAAGTGTTTTGTTGTAAGAGCATTATGTATTCTGGATCTTTGTGGTTGATGTTTTATTTGCTATCTGATATACTATTATTGCGTTTTTGTGTTACAAATAAGAGATATAGCTAACTTCGTGAAGCTAAGTATAACATTGTTAAGAATATCTAGGATTGTATTGTGTTGCGTTCTGGAATCATTTTGCATTCCCTCTGGTTGTAGACACCTGTGTCCTGCAATCCCCTATTGCTACTTCGGGTGAGACTGCATCTTCTTCGCAGGTGTTGTTGAAAGGGCCAGTAGTTAGGGTTTGTTGGTGCATTGTAAGAGTTGAACCTTGGTTCATCCCCTGTGCCAACAAATGGTTCTGTTGCCAGGACCGAGATCTTATTGAGGGAATGTCAAGGTGGTTTCCATGAAAGACAGATATTCATAAGTGGATAGAAGAACAAGAAAAGGACATCACCGAAACTTAGAACAAGAACCCTAGAATTATTACAAAAGACTGGTTGGGAAGGTACATCTTTACTGACATACACAAGATTTTCTTTGGAGGAGTTCATAAGGAGTTATATGAGTGGTTAGCCATATTAGAAGACACTCAGTTTGAGATCAGATCTAGACCACTTGTGGTTTGGACAACAACCCTAATCAATAAAGTGAAGGGAGTCGATAATGCTGTGTCTAGAGCAGTGGATCTCTAGTTTGATAGCACTATTGGTGGATACATTATTGATCTTGCTATTGACATAGTAGAATTGTATAGTCAAGAAAATAGGTATTTCTTTAAGGGACCTAGAGGAAAGTTTCTACACTTTTTAAAGTTGAGGATTAAGATGCTATTGCATGAGAAGTATATCCTGAAGATACATTGAATTTGATGTTCGAGAATTCAGATAGGGACAATGACACAGAGGCTGGACATACACGCAGTGGGAGATCATTTAGAAAGGTCCCTCTTGTGAACCTGTTTAAGGAGAATTACAGAGACGAGGGATTCTACAGTGGAGAAGAAGAAGATCTAACATATGGAGAGTATTCATAGTCTGCAAGAACAAAAGAAGTAGAGGCTGAGGAACTTCGTCGAGGAGCACCAGAAACTTCAGGAACTACACCTACTGTCGAATTAAGTACTATTACTCCTCTTGTTGTTTTAGAAACATTAAGTAACCAGAGTAACTAGATCATTCAAAGAAATCAGAGTACTGTTACAAGCAGTTTAGTACATACTTAGTCGAGAAACCAAGGAAGATATATGGATGAAATGAGGTTATCCATTTTCAGAGGAGATGGATCTGAGGATCATGATCAACATTGGTTATTATGCGAAGTTGTATGGAGCATTAAGAAAGTCACAGACGAAACTGTTAAGAGAGATCAATTTAGTACTACCTTGAGGGATCCTCCACTGAGTTGGTATATGAAGTTTTCTTCAGGATCTGGACAACCTAAACCACTAAATGACATTAAGACTGCATTGAGTGCAGAATTCAAGAAGCCTAAGTCGAAGTCAGAGTGTATTACAAAATTGAAGGATATTAAGCAGAAGGTAATTGAACCTATTTGGGAATTTGATCAAAGGTTTAAGACCTTGACATGCCATTTAAGTTTTCATATTCCATATGAATATAATAAATAATGGTTCATCGCTGCCCTCCTGCCACACATTAGAGTTCCTTTGATGCAACAGAAAGTTGTTTCGCGGGCTGAAGCTCTAGAGATTGCCATGAAACTAGAAGCAACCCCTGTAGGAGAATCTAGTCCAGGTATGAGTAAGATTTTGAATCAATTAACTAGTTTATCTTTACAGGTGGAAGATATGAAGAAAGATAAAGGAAAATAAAAAAATAGAAGATATATGGTGTATTAGATGTAAATCAGAGGGCCATGACAAAGAGAGTTGTCCCCTATTTCATGAATAATTGGCCTCCGTCGCACCTAGTCCTTTGAAGCAGGCTACTGTACCCTAGTGCGAGGTATGTAGAACTATACATCACCCTGGTGAATGTTATTATATGCAAAAATATGTCCAGACACCTACCAATATTTATTGTACATTCTACAAATCTTTGGGACATGATGAGAAGGATTGTAGGGCTTATTATACCATGCATGAAAGATCAAGGGATACATATAGAATTCAAGGAGAAGCACAAAAAGAAGGAAATAATGTGCAGTTCAACTCCACAAAAAGAGGAAACTTCAACCCTCGTGGTGGATTCATAGGAAGAGGACGACGAGGAGGTATGGGTCAAAGTAGAGGTCAAATTATTTACTCTAACTGTGCACAGCCATGACATTTGGCAAGGGATTGTCAAAACCCTTGTACTACTTGCAATTATTGTAATTCATTTGATCATGTCATCGATGATTGTCCAGTGTTGTTAGATAAACTTCAGAAAAGATGAGGAGGAAACCAGCAAGTCCAACTTATCTCAGCTGAACCTCGCGGTGAGGACCCCTGAGTCGTTGTTATTACTAGAGGAGGTGTTGTTAAGGAGAATACAGAGTGACTCTAGGAAATACTACAGAAATCAGGGATCAGAAGAGTTGTAGAGAAGGCACAATTGTTTGATCCAAGGAGAGAGAGGCATACTTTTGAAGAAGAAAGGAAAGAGTTTGTAGGAGAACACGCTTCTTCATATAGGGCACAACTAGAAGTAAAGGAATGTGAAATGCCACCAAAATTTGATCAATCTGCTCTAGCTAAACAAGGAAAAGAGGTAAGTAAGCTCATGGACTTCTTATACACTTATATCAATTTGATTAAAGATGAAAAAGTTGTGCAGGAACTACAACACCTAGTAAGACAATATGAATTTGGGAGAATAGATCCTATGATGAGCAGACTTGTGAATCAAGTATCAAGTAAAAGAAGGACAAACAAGGAATTGCACCTTAGTGCTTAGATTGGAGACTATGACTTGGACTATGTGGTCCTCGACTTGGGATCAAAAGTAAATGTTATGACGAAGCAGACTTGAGCACTCATGGGAAAACCTAGATTGATTTACTCTCCTATCAAGCTCAGGATGGCTAATCAGCAGGCGGTGAGCCCCTTTGGAATATTAGAGCATGTCCCTATAAACATTGACGGGGTAAGGAAATTTGCAGACTTCGAAGTAATTGAGATTGTCGATGATAGTTGTCCCTATCCTGTGCTATTAGGAATTGATTGGGATTCCAAAAATTCAACTATTGTTGACCTAAAAAAGAGAAGAATGACATTTGAAGGTAATGGCCTTAAGGTCATTGCACCTCTTGACCTGGATGAAGGTCACAGATACACAGAACCGATAAGAGAATAAGACTGCACCTACGAGCTAGAAAACATCTACAAACTGACAAAAAGACAACAAGATTATATTAATCCCACAACAGATGGAAATCTAAGTTGGTGAAGTGAAAGTGCATGTTCATTAGATTCAGAGGAAGTGTTGAAACAGACCTTGAATTTTTAATCTTAATGATAAAAATTATTGTATCTTTGAGGCTTCACATCATATAAATTTTCGAAAGTAAAAAATTCATATCCAATGAAACCACAATGCCTTTATGGTTCATTGTTTGGACAAAGAATAATCAAGAACCCAAATAAATATAAGCTTTCTAGTACCTTTCCAAATAATATTTTAAAACAGACGTTGATTCAAATCTTAAGGCATATCCATTCATATCGGGATATCGGGATTCGCGGTTTTGAAATAACAAATTTCAATACAAATCAAATAGCGAAACCCCGATCCCCGATTTCCCAATACGCTAATCCTTGATTAATTCATCATTAACTCAAAACTCATTTAAAAAAAGGGGTTTCAACTTTAAACTAATCATATCGGGAAATCGCAATTCGCGGTTTTGAGCGAACAAAGAAAGTTGTCTTCGCATTCCCCAATTTCCCGATCCCCGATCGTAATTAATTCTTAAGTGAGGTATGACAGTAATCTAATTACTGTTAAGTATGATTAAGAGTGACTAATTATATCGGGAAATCGCGATTCGAGATTTTTTGAACGACATATTTCATAACATCGAATTTCCTGATTCCCCGATCCCTGATTTCCCAATTTCCGAGCTCTAGATTAATGAAATCCCGAAAAGGTAATCTGGATTAATTAAGATAATAAAATGTTTGACTTAAATAATAGATCACAATTTCGGCAATCAGTGTTTTACGATGATTTACTTTCTCGACATCGAAAGTTCTGAAACCCCGATGAAAGCATTTTCAAACTTAAGATAAGATTAACGATAATAAATCATTCTCAGAAACGAGGTTTAAAGTTTCAAACTTTTAATAAATGATCTGTATACGGCAGGTTTCTATTATATTCGAAAATAATGGAAAATCTCACGTACAAACATTAAAAGCAATTTATCGGGAATATCTTTGCATTTATTTCATAATAGATGAACAGATTTCGAATATATTACGATATATTCGAAATAATTTTTTGAAACGTTTACATTATTCCAAAAGCTGAATTCTGCTCTGTTTCAGGTTTTCAAGTGAACACAGAGTTTTTCTCTTCTTCTGAGCTGCTCCACCATTGACAGTTTTGTTTGCTTCAGAATCTTGCTGCTAAATTATGGCGCCCAAAAAGGCTTCAAAGAAAACTGAAGAACAACCAGAAAGTGATATCATTTCAGATACTACTGCAGCTGGAATAATACACAATGTTAAATCATGGGCTGCAATCGCAGACAAAATGGAAGATGAACTTTCATATTCGGATAATGGTACAGACAACCATCTCCGAGACATAGCCGAAATAGGTCTTCATAAGGTTGCAGCACGTCCGCGACTGGTTTCATATACAGATATGGTTATCTGGGCACTGGATAAGGTAGACGTTCCAACAAGAAGCATATTGAACGAGCAAGGAGAGGTCACCGGCTCATTCAGGCCTGAACATATCCAAGTAATGTATAAGTTATCACCCAATCATAAGCATACTTTAAATTCTGAGTTTTTAGCCACATTTCAACAAAAAGAATGCGTTGAAGGAGGCCAATCATACCCAGACAAGATAAAAGAGTGGGTCAGAGACAAAAACAAATTTAGGGCCGATGCACATGGGATATATGCCACTGCTTCATTGAATGATTATATGAGGTATTTAGTAATGATGTTATGCAGACTATATGGGAAAAAGGACTCAAATCACTTTAGTGCAGAATGGACACCCCTCCTAGAGGAGGTTTCAGAGGGGCAAAGCTTTAATTGGCACAAGATTTTGTCAGACAACATCACCACAGAGGTTACAAACTACAAGACAGCTAGGGCAAAGGGACAGCTAGTGGCCTTTTACATGTCAGTCTATATAATGGATGCTATCTGTTTTAGAACTCCTTTCCCTTTGATGAGCTGGAGCTGGAATCCTTCTTGCACAGAACCTGTTCATAAATATCATTCGACTTTGTGGGAAGACCATGCCAAAAATAATTTTTATGAGATATGTCATTTTGTGATTATTCCATTGCACAAGATATTCTTTGGTTGTGAACCTCCTCGAATTTCACATACCATTATAGAAAACCTTAAGACAGTGGATGATTGTTTCATCGAGGAACATTTCTCATATGTTAGGGTTTACGGATGTTCTATTCCACCACATGCACTCCCAAAAATACTCCCGGATAGATTAATTTGCAGAGAAGTGGCTTACCAGTTGGTAAATGGTGGTATCGGACTTGAAATAAAAGCTCAGCAGAAGAAGATATGGCCATCTTTTCTGGTCTATTTAGGAAAATTTGCTTTGTTAAACTTTGGTCATTCCAAGGTAGAAGCCAAATCATTGAGCGAAATAAAATTAGTGGATATAGAACATAGGAAACACGATCCCTATCAAATTATCAATCGGCATGTTTCACAGTGTGGATTGAAAGCATATGAACATGAAGACTCTTTTTATGATGATATTTTCAAGAATGTTAAGTCATATGATGAAGTTCAAAG
>JASDQU010104590.1:47443-77293 GCA_032191745.1 Picea mariana | reverse complement strand
CGGGAGTTTCAGTTAACTCACCCATAGATTTTTGTTCCGTTGACAACTTTCCTTTTTTCATGCTTTTGTAGGTACACGCGGGCTGTTGTGAGTCATCCAGCATGTACATGCATGCAGTAATGGGTTAGGGCGCGTGGGCCTTTACACAAGAGGATTTTCAAAGAGTTGTTCAGCAGAGTTTTGGCAAAGAAGGGATATGAGTTGGCCTAATGCCAGGTAAGCATGTGTGGTGCAATTTATGGTTATAACAGATGCCCCCTAATGTGTGGGGTCAGAAGAGCATCTGATGGCCGAAATACATTACCAATCTTTACTAATGTGCTGAACGATTGAGCCCAAGGATCAGGAACCAGGAGGTGTCATCTGCAAAATAACAAATGTCTCACCGAGGTGGGCATACCCATGCTCGGGATAAAATAGAAGCATGGATACCAATCAAATACACTGTAGATCCATGTCAAATAACTATAAAGAGTAGCCACGAACAATACACAGTGGAGCTACATCTCGAAATCAGAAAGATATACATATAGAGTATCCATCTTCCAAAAGTTGATTCGGCCTGATGGCTGGAGATGAGATCTTCAGAGCTCGAGCAACAACTTCAAAATCTTCAAAAATTGGGTAGGAGTGTAATATGAGTGTACGACTGCACTACCCAGAGGTCTTTGACAGGTCGTCGGTCATTGACGTGATAATCTTGATGATCAGACTAAAGGCTTCAATGATTTCCAACAAGGAATTAATTGGGTGTTAAGGATGGTCAGGCATGAGGAAAAGAGACATAATGCAGAGGGGCCAACTCAGGCTTGGTGACAAACTTCCCTTGGATAGTAGCACGACAAATAATGAGACTCAGGCAGCATGTATGTTAATCATAAGTCTATGAAGTAGGAGGCAATGCAAACTCTCCATATGTTTGGAAGAATAACCAAACGATGGAGGACACAACTCTATATAGCGAGAAAAGCTTCCTAAGGTCGTACTACATCCCATAGTCTGATGAACAAATGGATAGATGTGCTTTATCCAAGGGCGACTCATTATGTTGCCAATAAATAAAATACTTTTCCCTTCCTCTTTTTGGGGTATATTTGATTTTTTTGTTCTTTTCGATAATTTTTGGAAAAAGAATAAAGGAATATTACGTTACAATGGAGGAACGAGTATTGCAAACATACAAGCTTAAGGCACAAGGACAAGACTGATGTTCTGGTAAAATGATACTCGAGAAAAATCCTCCGGCAGCCAAAGGTGTTAAGACGCAGAAGCAAACTGTCACAAGGCTAGTGGATAAGGTATGCAAATGCGGTTGATAAAACACACAATGGTAACGTCCTTCGATGTAAGTTTAACGAGCCCAAAGAAGGTAATCTCGGTGGTTTTTCATATTTAGAGAGTCTGAAAAAACATAAAAGGAGACTCCGTTGGGGTACCTTTTTCGAAGATAGTCTAGTCAGTTTGAAAAAGGGATAAACTAGCACCAATTGGATGTCGATTCAAAACCATTTTAACGAGTGTGACAAGGACAAAATCACTCGGCTATTTTTTCACTTTTAAGGAGTCTGAAAAAAGCTTAACTATGGACTCCGTCAGGAATATTCTTCTAGACCAATTTAACGAGTGTGAAAGAATAAGGTCACTCGACAATCTTTTCAATTTTAGGGAGTCTGAAAAGAGATTAACTATGGACTCTGTTGGGGTTTCTTTTTCGTAAGTTTAGTTCCTTAGGCTCGAAAAAGGGATAAAATTATACCTGAGAGTACTCTTCTAAAGAACGAAAATTCAATAGACTATACCTTTGTTCATACAGTTGACCGTCCGGACCGAAAAAGGGGTAAACTACCGCTGGACAGACGTGACTTCAAATTTCAGTTTAACGAGCATGAAAGGCCACAAGATCGCTCGACAATCTTTTCATTTTTAGAGGGTCTGAAAAGGGCTTAAAAGGAGACCCGTTTATTTTTGGGAGTCCCGAGGGTGAGACAAAGAGCGAAGAAGAATCATGCAAATGAGGCTCAAACTCATATTCAGGAAATACTATAAGGACTCCCGAGCCTACAGTGTTTTAGAGACGGCATGGACACCATAATGCAACCAGGACCTACCTAGGGCATCCATGTTCTGGTAAGCTCTACCGCCAAGTTGTGACACTTCTAAAGTAGATATGATGGTTCCGTGTCACAACCTAATGGGATTGATCCTATAGCAGAGGAAAAAGATAACGAGATGCAAAAGTTGGGGTAATAACCTAACCTATATGCTCAAGTTGATTCTTGGAAAAAAAATTATGGACCGTCAAAATTTTCTCAAAACTCAAAAAAATTGTCCCAATACTCGATCAAATCCCTCCCATATAACTCCTGAATCACTCTAAATGGTTTTTGGTATAAATAAACTGATAAGGGAGGCCAAAAAAGTGACAAAAAGAGGCCAAAAAGTCTATAAATAGAAGATGGCAGCTCATTATCACCATTGCTGATTTGGAAATTGACTCTGGAGCCAAAAGACCCCCTTTGCTAAAAACGGTGATTCCGGGAGCTACAGTGGACGAAACAAACTTCCACTTGGACCAAGTAAGTACAAACTCCCTTATCTAGCTATTCAATTGTTCGATTTTGTCTTTAAGTTCATTTTTTGGGTGGGTGTCGACCTTAAAAAAGTTGGCCCTAGGTACACGTAGGTTGTCTCTGGACAGGCCGCGTGTACACTCGGGCAGAGTAAAGGCTGCCCGCGTGTACACGCGACTGTTTCCTCTACAGCTCGCGTGGACCCCCCCTTTGTAGAAAAAAGAATTAAAAGGCAAGTGCTGAACCTTCTGAACCTTGTTGTGTTGGCAGGATGTATGTCCAGTGGAGGGAGAGGGAGCATGAAGCAATCAGTGAGTTGGTTGCAGGAGATCCAAATGTCGTGGTCGTGTTGAAGCAATGCGGTTTACTGAAGTTCTTTCTGTGTCCATTTATGCATGCACAACCAAGGCTATTGAATGCCTTGATTGACTACTGACACCCTGATGCAGAGGCCTTTATGTTAGAGAGGCAATCAATGGTGCCCACCACCGAGGATATCTATTTTTTGACTGGCCTCTCAAGGAGAGGGGAACCAATCAACTTCAAGACGTTTCCTGCGAGACTGAGTAAGATATCGGAACTGATAGCCGAGCACTGTGAGGATGGGACTGATTATGCGGGCTCCTAGGTACCTATCAGTAAGATCACTAACCTATCGCTGCAGGTGATATTATTACTGATTGGGTGGATTACCAGTTCTGCAGCCTTGCATCAGGCTTCTCGCGCACAGATGAATTGTGCGATCCAGTGCTTGAATGCACAGATTTTTACTGGAGTACCACATTACTGGAGTGCATGAAGAGGCAATTGACAAATTTCCGACAACGGACACAAAGGAATTTCGGGTTCGGGATGATCTTGTGTTCATTTTTCTTTGAGAGAGTTCTGAGCTTTAGTCCTCGGGAAGTAGTACGAGGACATCAGGCCTCTTTTCCTGCAGTGTGTAGATGGGCAGTGTTACTGCCACGACAGGGTGGTGGAAGGACCAATGAGTCCTTCGATGATGACTTCTTTGCATGGCTGTCGCGGCAGATCCCTGTTATCGAGGATTACCCATATGTAGGGATAGATTTCTCTAGAGATCCCGAGATACCCATGCCTCCTGGTGAGGAGCAAGGAGAGATGGGTAAGTCTCCACCTTTGTAGTTTTTTTTTGTTTGCATATGTAATTTTTATGTCATTTTTGTGATATATATCATTTTTTGTATGCCAGAGTATTTGACGGGTAAACATTTGTTGCATGCATATGTGGGACCCGTGCGACCTGCCAATTATGCACGGAACAGGTGTCGTTCTCGACCAGAAGCCGCAGTTGCTGCCGCCGGAGGAGCAGTAGTAGCAGGGAACCTCCTAGCTGGGGAGGCTGAGAGATTCCTTAGACGAGTTGAGCGGAACTTCACTGCACTCACTTGCACAGTCTCGATGGCAGAGATAGAGGACCTGTCGCCATCCATGCAGCCTCACGTAGTGGGGGCACCTCGGACGTGGGTCCGATTGTTTAGGCATTTAGCCCATGCTGTGGACTATTATAACAGGGCCCATAGGCTGTAAACCTATTTATACTTTTTATGTGCCACAAGCACTTACTTGTATATATTTTTTGAGGGCATAAGCCCTATGACTCGTTACTAGTCCCATTTTTTAGGCACTTGCATCCATCTATGTACTCTGGTTGTTTTATGATGTTATATATGGTTTTTTGATCTTTTGTGTCTTATGGATCATGTGTGCAAAAATGTATTTACATGCTTATGTCAATGTTCTTTCATATGTGTGCAAGATGCCAATCTAAAATTTGATTAGCTAGAGTATTTGTAATTTGGTTTAATCTCCTAGGAACATGAAAATATGTAATATAATCAAAGTTTCGTTCCAAGAGACGTACCCTAAGGAATCGTCGATGTAAAGTTGGATCATGAACCTGGTATACTCTGTTTAGCTGTGACACAACCAGTTGAGCATCGAGATAGACCCGGAGATGAGAGATACCTAATGACAAGGCATCACGAAGCAACTTAATAACTGCACTATACTCGACGACATTATTTGTGGTGTCACCTAAGCATATACCTCCGAAAGATAACAACTGGCCCTGAGGTGTAAATATTACCCAAGCTGCAGAGGCAAGCCTCTGCATGTGCCAACTAGCACCGTCTGCATACCCAACGAACACCTCGGAATCACTTGACATCTGCCATATTGACGAAAGATAACATCAATGACACGTCCATAACACTTAAAAGAAACTAAAAAGTACTAGTACAAAGACTATACATATGTTACAAAAAGTTACCCACAGTGACCTGTCTATGAGTAATGCTTCTTGAGGTAGAGCCCATTTCTAGGCTCCGCCAAAGCATTCCCTTCAAAATCAACCAAATGATAAGCACCCTTTTTTAATACCTCTTTTATGATGAAGGGTCCGAACCACATGGGTTTAAATTTTCCTGCCCCCAGGGGGTCCTTATCTTGGTCATAGACCAGGACAAGGTCGCCTTCAAAGAAAATCCGAGGATGAACAAACCTATCATACTGACACTTGACCTTATATTTGTGAGCCTCGTTGGCCAGGGCCGCATCGCGACGCTGCTCATTGAGCTTCTCAGGGTGTACTAACCGTTCTTCAAGTGGAGAAGTGTCTGGGAATAATTTTACTGCCAATTTTAGAGATTGGATCTGATATTCGATGGGCAAGACTGCCTCTAGCCCATAAACGAGTTGAAAAGGTGAGAAACCGGTTGCAGTCTTCACAGATGCTCGGTAAGCCCATAATGCTGAGTATAACATCAAATGCCAATTTGACTTGGCTGAGTTGATAGTTCATTGTAGAATAGTCTTAAGAGTTTTGTTTACAGCTTCCACCTGCCCATTGGCTTGGGGGTAGTAAGGTGATGAATGCTCTTGTCGTAACCCAAGATTTGATGTTAATTCGGTCATCATTTGGTTCTGAAAGTGACTGCCATGGTCAGTGACAATCTCTCTCGGGATGCTGAACCTTGTTATGATCTAGTTGAATAAGAAGAGAGTTGCAGTCTCTCCATCATATTTAAACGTTGGCATAGCTTCGACCCACTTAGTGAAGTAGTCGACAGCTACGATGATATAGCAGTGCCCCCTTGCTGACGGGGGGTTGCAAGTAGTGTAATCAATCCCCCACTTAGTGAAGGGACCAACTGTGATGACAGGAAACATAGGAGCGTGATGTGCCCTCATCTTTCGAGAGAAGATTTGGCATGGATGGCACTTCTTGATCGATTCGATACAATATTTGATAAGTGTCGGTCAGAAGTAACCTGCTCGTAGAATCTTTTGGGTTGTTGCCAGCCCAGAAAAATGACCGCCACAAGCTCCAATATGGAAATCATTGAGCACAATGACTGCCTCCTCATGTGTGAGACATCGACGTAAGACACAGTCTACACCTCTCCGATACAACATATCATCGAGTATGAGATAATTCTTAGCCTGATGGCTTATCCGTCGACGCTCGTCACGAGAAGCAGAGGTGGGGCACTTCAAATTCTGGAGATAGATAAGTATATCTCCGTACCAGGGATCTGAAGATGTAATCAAAAACATATCTCCCCGGATAGGCGATTCCTCAAGCACAACGTCACCTGACTCAACTGGAAGTTCCAAAATAAGCTTTGCGAAGACCAATGATTTTTTGGACTTTGCTGAAACGAAGTCTAAGTCAAATTCTTGGAGGATGACTATCCATCTATTGATTGTTCCGCCTATAACTCATCGTGTCAACATGTACTAGAATGGATTCATGACAGCAATGATGGTGGTCTTGCGAAATAGAACATAGTGATGGAACCATTGAATAGCCTGAACTGCTGCCAACGCAAGTTTTTTGATATGAGAATAGTTGAGTTCTGGTCCTACAAGGCCTCGGCTCAGGTAATAGATCACATATTCTGAGAACGAATCATCTTCCTGAACTAAAACCATGCCAATGGTTGACTCTGCGGCAGCTAGATATAATAAGAAATCTTTGTTATAGTTAGGTGGTCGTGGCAGAGGTTCGGTTGTGAGGGTGTGTTTTAATGCGTCGAAAGAGAGTTGAGCGGCTTTGTCCCAAAAAAAAGGAACGTCTTTCTTTAGTAAACGCATAAATCCCTTGGTGATTTCGGCATAGTTGGCGATGAAGCGGCGTAAGAAGTTTGCCTTGCCTTATAGACTCTGAAGTTGTAGGATTGTGCGTGGGGGGGGCAACTGGATTATTGCCTCCACCTTAAGAGGATCAACCATGATCCCTGTTGTTGATACGATGAAACCTAACAAACTTCCTGACGTTACACAGAAGCTGCACTTGTTTGGATTCAAGCGAAACCTAAAGTAGCGACAGCATTCGAAGATTAGTCTAAGGTGGATGGGATGATCCATTCTCTTGCGAGAGCGTGATGCTAAATCATCTAGGTAGGCCTCGACTATATGCTTGAGGTCATGAAAATCAAAAGACATGGCCCACTGGAATGTGGCTCCAACATTTTTAAGGCCAAAAGGCATTTTACGATATGCGAATGTACCCCACGGACAAATGAATGTCATTTTATGTTGGTCTTCGGGTTTGATTTGGATTTGATTATATCTCAAAAAACCGTCCATGAAAGAAAAGGCTTCACAACCAGCACATTCATCAATGATCTGGTCAATGAATGGTGTTGGAAAATTATCTTTGGGACATGCCTTGTTCAAATCATGGAAATCGGTACATACACGAATCATGCCTTGGTTTTTATTGACTGGAACAGGATTTGACACCCATTGAGTCAAATGGATAGGATAAATAAAACCTGCCTTTAGCAATTTCTCAACCTTAATCTTGATGGCTGCTGCTTTCTTGCAATTAACTGGGTGAAGTTTATGTCGAATAGGCTTGGCATCAGGATACGTTGTGATTTCATGTACAACTATTTTTGGATTGATACCTAGCATTTCCTCATAAGACCATGCAAAAACGTTGCGGAATTCTTTGAAAAGATCCGTGTAAATTTGAATCTCTTCGGTGGAGCAATCCGCTCCAACGAAGACATTCTCCATGATGCCAGGGTTTCAGGAGATGTTGATTGGTATAGTTTCAGCGATAGTTTCCATATTTCCCTCAGCACAAATTTCATGTGTAGCTAAGAGATTAATAGGACACGGTTGATCTCCCGTCATGGTAACGGTGAATTCTCCTACTTCGATTCGGCTTAACTCTGGGAGAAAATATGATCTGTGATGAAGATCTTCCCAAGGTTTGTCCGGACTAGTCATTGCTTCGATTACTGCTTCATCAGAAGGCAAGACTAAGTCTAACGAATCGACGTTAGCGAGAGAACCCTGAACCCAAATAGGCTCTAGAAGTGGATCTAACTCTTGTGCAGGAGTCGAATCAGGGTTAGCTGAAGCTTGTTGGACTAAAGAGTACACTACTTCAGTGGCAGACAAGGGCATAGACATGCCTGGGTGCCCTATCTCATCCATCATGGTTGATAGGGAAGGAAGAATCCAAGGATCCTCAAAGTAAGTCGTGCGGAACGACGAAACTTGAAAAATCTCAACCTTATGGTGATTAGATATAAATTTGATATCGTCGTGAGGAGGTGGGTAATCGAAGGTACCCATCAAGGATGGGCACAAACCAACTCCTACGTTAACAACACCTGGTTGAGGATTATCAATCATCGGGACCATGGATGCCCCCAAAGCTGGGTCAGGTCTGGAGAAAGACAATTGATCGATGGTCACTATCCGGCCCTCGTGTGGAAACATCAAGACTCGAAAAACTATAGCAACCACGGATTGCATAGCATAATTCCAAATTTGTCCTAACAAGAGGTTATAGTCGAGGGGAGCATTGACTACCTCTACTTCGACACACACGGTTTTCCCTCCTAACTGCACAGGGAAAGAAGGAACGATGCCATGTGGTCGGAATGAACGACCATCGAAAGCAGTGAGAAGAGTAGGTGATGGAGACAAAATGGGCTGGCCAATGGGCTGGCCAATGGCCTTCCAACATGCTAATGACATAACGCATGTCGAGGCGCCCTTGTCAACCACCGTGTGGAAGATATTCCAAGTAAAAGTTTTCGTGGGATGAGCCACTACTATCTGAAATGCTACGTGGTAAGGGAGACGAGGTTTTAAGTCGGTTGTATCTAACATGATGGTACCCAGATTACAAGTCTCAGTAGAGCCCAAAGAGGTTAAAAAGGATTTCCTCTGAGCAGGGCAGCTTTGGAGGACCTCCAAAGCAGACATCGCACAAGGGGTTTTTGATAAATCTTCCACCACAGAGTAATTCTGGGTGGCCCTTGCGTTTGGGTTGTGAGAAGCTTTTTTAAATGCACCTTTTGGAATGTGTGTCATTGTTTCTCCCAACGTATTCTCAATCTGTAGAGGAAGAGATGGGAGATCAACTTCTTTACCCTTCTCAGAAACGCTTGGTTTACTATAATCGTTCACTCTAGTTGATATGAAAGCATCTCCCCTAACCATATATACATTCGCGGATGAGGGATTGTTTGGATGCGGGTAGGTCTCTTGGCTGCCCCCTTTGTGCTTGTAGAGGCTTGAGTTAGATTTTTCCCATGTTGAAATGGATTAGTCAACACTGCTTTTTGTTGATGTGTGACAAACTTTTGGGCCTCTGCAAGTCGAGGACAAAGATGGTTCAGGTGGTCTTCCGCACACAAGTTGCATGGATACCTCGCCTTCCGTTTTTCCGTGTTGTCCCCGCCAGCATTATCAGTGGGTTTTTTATCCCCCTTACCCTTATTTCGTTGTTTTTTCTTCCCTTCAAGCTGTTGGGTGGCCTTTGGGTTAGTCAACTACATGGTGTGTACTTCTGACGTTTGGGTAGGGGGAGCAGCCAAAGCAGTAGTTTGGTTGGCCGCTGTGTGTTGTATGGATAACTGTTGCAACTGCTTTGTCAATTTCTCAACGGGCTTGGTTTGTGCTGAACCAATAATACCATTGGCATGTGGTCCAGCTCTCTATCTAGTTTTATCCAATATCAAACGTGGCGCATTTGGGAATACGTTGTATAATAAACCAGATTGAGAATAGATGAGCTCAAACTGTTGAGCCCTCATGATGGCATCTTCTTCGGAGAAAACTTCGGATGTTGCGATGTCTTTGGATAATTGTGGGACCAAAGAATTAAGGAACCACTCAAGCAGAAATGCTGGTGGGACTGGTACCTTGATTAATCTCTTCCTGTGTCTCCACTCTTGGATATGATCAGAGATATGGTCCGTTGTTGTCTGTTCGAAATTGGCAAGCAGCTCTGTGCCAGCGTCATATCTAATAGGTAACTAGCAATGGTTAAGGGAGGCCATCGCGAGTTCGCCAAAAGAAGAGTATCTTGAGCGATCGAGCTCGATGTACCATTTCACGACACTCCCAATGAGAGTACGTTGAAACAATCACAACTGTACTGAGTCATATTTCAATGAGTTAGATGAGTACCAAAGATGAAAGGTAGTCACATGATCACCTGGATCTTCATTAGGCTTGACCTCAAACTTTGGAATGTCCGAAGGCAACTTCGTCGGCATAGGAGGACAACGCGGATCATGACAAATAGGATCATTCAACAACCTTGTTAAATCTGGCAAGTGTAAAGTTGCCAGGAACAGTAGTTTGGGTTGCTGTTGATAACCTGGGAAAAGGGGTCCTAGAGTTTGACTGGCACCAGGTTGCCAGGAAAAGTTTTGATGCTAGCCCAAATTCTGGTAGAAACTATGGCCCTGGCTAGTGTAAGGATTTTGCATCTGTGGAGACATCATCGGCTGATTTCCCAAAAAGGACATAGAGTGTTGGGCATGCATTGTATTCGAAGGACTTTGGGAAGGATTACCCCATGTCGGTCCCGTGGGGATAGGCATAGTAGTCTGTCTGAGGTTCCATTGATTGTGGAAAGAATTACCTCAGAAGGACATTCCAGAGGAGGGGACGGATCCTTGCCCTGAATTCCAAGGTCCTGCTATGTGTGCCCCCTGTGTAGGAATAGTACCCTGCACAGGAGTAGATTGTCCAAAAATGGGGTTTCCTCCTATCGGAAAAGAGGTTGATGAGAATGTGTTGTTACCAAACGTTCTATTACAAGAAAATGATGTCGAACCTACCAGCATATTGTGCGAAGGTGGTCCCTGACTCCCCGCTCCAAATAAACTATTGTGTGTAGATGGCCCGACGGATTGCTGATGCGAACCACCAAGTGAAGGGGACAAAGGAGGGATATGACCTCCTGTGTAAGGAAAAGCGTTAAAAGGGACATGAGTGCCCCCCAAGTGACCTTGTAGAGGAGTGCTAGAGCTCCCTGCCCCCAGACCCAAATTCTATAAAGTGGAGTAGGTTAGTACAGGACTTGTACCCAAACTAGGCATACCGTATGAGAACGGAGGGCCTATCGCACTAGGTGTGAAGGGGGTTGTGGCCGCCGTCATAGACGGGTTCAGTCCACTATGTGATGTAGTTGCGGCCGAGACCATGGTGGCTCGAACCGACAATGGTAGGTTAGGAGATGACTCTCTTGTGGTGACAACCGTGGTGGGAATTGAAGAATTCCCAGAAGAAGTAACAACATTTGTTTCCATTGCTTTGTGAGGCACTATCTTGCGTTCGTGAAATTGGATTAGTACAATAAATGGTGCCAAGATATCAGTGATTGGGGTTTCGACCGAGCCAAGAGTGGTTGCTTCAAGGTTCAAAATGGTCGATTCCTTCGGGGGTTGTTCAGGCACAATGGTTTGTAACCCAGTCGCTTCAAAAGACCCTTGTTGGTCTAGCTTCCGCCTTAATGGTGGCGGGGGTGGCTCCAGTGTAACCGGCGGCAGGCCAAGAAGCCTTCGTGACTGGTGGAGCTCAGGATCCTACACTATGTGAGAAGACCCAAGACACTCTAAGGTAGTCTAAACGTTCAAAAGTAACACACACTAAAAAAGAAGTCCCTAAGAGATAAGACAAGCAATCACTAAATTATTTGGAAGAACAGTTACAACAACCAACACTAGAGCAACTTACCAGTGCAAGTGCAACTCAAACACGAAAGCACCCTCTGGGTATACTCTACAAAGAGTGGCTCGATGTCTGTCCTAGGTACTGCGGTATACCGCCGCAATCACCTGTGTATGTCCCTAAAAATATTGGCAAGTAGGTTGCCAGCACGCGAATAGTCACCAGGCGGGTATAATCGAAAGTCGGGTAGACCACAATGAGCAAGGTATCGAGCCTGAAACCTATCAAGGGTATCGAGAGCGAATGGTCCGGAATACAACTGAGTACCTCAAACGGATTCGAGACCCACAAAGCCCCGTGGCAAATGAAAACAATGGAATCCCAAAACAAGCCCTCTATATGTGTTCTCCACTACGATTGGTCCGGCTTTGGAGGGGTTATCTCCGCTACCTTTCCACACACGACCTTGTGTTTATCCCCTATGTTAGAGGGGGGTCCCGGATAACTTCCATGAAACTAGACTTAGACACTCCCTATCTCAGACTCCAATGTTTGTTTTTGAATGGCCTTGAAGAGTTTCCTCTCCAACCTAATCCAAGGCCCTAGTCCTGAACTAGTTTGTGAACCCAACAAACATAAAAGTCTAGTAGATTTTAAAATTAGTGTTGCTTTTATGGATTTGTATTACGTCAAGGGGTATGAGGGTGAAATTGATGATGTGTAAAAGACAAAAGCAAAAAATGAATAAAAAAGCTGGAAACAAAACTTTTACTGAATGCAAAATTTCAACAACTTTTCACAAAGAAAGATTTTTAATTTTTCAAAGATTTTGGACAACAAACTCAAAGGAATTTCACTCGACTACGAGCTACTTATGATCTAAGTGAATTGCAAAAACTTATGAAATAAAAGAATTCTCCCTAGCTAATGATGCAGAAACACACTCTTCAACCAAAGAAGAAAACAAAAAAAGATTTTTTATTTATTTAAGTGCTAGTAAAGCAAGAAAGGGAAATACCGACAAGCAAAAAACCAAGAAAAACAATTATGGATTAAAGCGTAGACCACAAAGAATCATATTAAAGAATCACACATGGCAATTGTAAAAAAAATGACTCTCATGCTTGTCTAAAAACCATAAGAAAACAAAATTTTTATTTATTTTTATTTTTCTGACAACGTTTTAAATGAGAAAAAGCAAGCTAAGGCTACAAATAATCCTAAGCTATTGACTGTTCAAACATAGATTCAAACACCTAAGAGGAATACTTCTTATCAAAGGAGGGGATGACTGCCCCACCCTGAACAAAAAGTAGCCTGTACAAGCACGCGACTGTCACTCAAACAGGACGCGTGTGAACGCATGCTGAACAACAACAGAGGGCGTGTACACGCGGGATGACCTTGTACAGGCCGCGTGTATATCTAAACTCTAAGGAAAAATATGAAAAGAGACAGACCAGACTAGGAAGAGACCTCTGGTATTGATAACCAGGATCCCTTGAAGGCTTGGATACTCTTTTTAACAGAAAAACAAATAATGCAAGGAAAAATAATAAGGCAAAAAACAATCTGAGATAGGACTATTAGCAAACAAGACTCAGACAGAATTCTAGAAAACCCCCGGAGAATGTGTGATTCTTACAGGGAAGAGGAGGACTACCTCTGATGTTCTCTGAACTCCTACACGCTACTGCTATCTCTACAACTAGCGTTCACACGCGGGCTGTAAGAGGATAGGGTGCAGGTACACGCGTGCAAGCCTTCTGCAGGCCGCGTGTACCTTTGTGTGTCCCGAAAAACACAGTCAAGCAAAAGTCAGGGAAAGATAATATGAAAAACCAGACTCCCTACTAGCTCAGACCTTACAAAAATGAAAAGAAAAGACAGGCAAAAAAAAACTAGTCTTTAAACTACCCAAAAATTAAATAAAAATTCCAGGAACCCTAAAGAGTATTCTCCCCAGTACGGTCGCCAATTCTGTTGTTGGGAAAAAAACCCTACGGAATAGCAAATAGAGTTCAAACTTTGCATGCAGATATGAACGAATAGAAATTACTTTCTACCTTCATCCCTAGATTTAAATCCCCTTTTCTCAGTAAATCCATGGAAAGATCAACCTACCTCGTTACCAGCGTTTGATGTCGATCCTCCGTTGTGCTTGATTACTTTTTCGCAATGCTCCTTCCAAAGATGACCTACATTCAAGACAAACAACAACTATGCATGCATGCTACTTCTATACTAACGCGTTAGAAATCAAACATAAACTAATCAAACCATAGAAAGTTCATGAATTGGGACGGGAAAAGCATTCTCTTTATTACTTAAATGAGTCAACTTACAAAAGTTGAGACCGGCCACCACTCCTTGAACCCGATCCTGGGCTCCTCTTCTTATGTCCTTCAACTGCTTTGCTTTAAATATCCTTTGGCATTAGGAAAGGCTAAAGGGTTGGGACAATGGAATACGTAAATGGGCAGAGTTTCTTTGCTATATTTTTTCCTCCTCCAAATGGTACCCCTACCCCTTCTTTTATAGGCTAGAAGGAGCTAGGTTTTTGGGTGAACCCTCGGCCATGCATGGCCGGGAGTTTCAATTAACTCACCCATAGCTTTTTGTTCCATCGGCAAATTTCCTTTTTTCGTTCTTTTGTATGTACAAACAGGTTGTTGTGAGTCAGCCAACATGTACACGCGTGCAGTAATGGGTTAGGGCACGTGGGCCTTTACAAAAGAGGATTTTCAAAGAGTTGTTCAGCAGAGTTTTGGCAAAGAAGGGATATGAGTTGGCCTGATGCCAGGTAAGCATGTGTGGTGCAATTTATAGTTATAACAATGACCAAGTTCTCTTTAAGGGTACGAAGGATATCCTCTCGGACTGTAAGTGTTTGGTCAGTCGCCTGGACCTTCGAGGTACCCGGTAAGTATGAGAGAATTGAAGGTGGCTTCTGTCCATATACCGCTTCAAAAGGAGTCATGCGAGTGGTTGTATGGTATGTAGTGTTGTACCACCATTCAGCGAGGGGTAACCATTGAGCCCACTGGTGTTGTTCTTCAGAGGCAAATCGCCTCAGATATGTTTCCAAACACTTGTTGACAACTTCCGTTTGACCATCCGTCTGGGGATGATAAGCTGAGCTGAGATGCAATTGTGTGCCTTGTATCTTAAACAATTCTTGCCAAAAATTGCTTGTGAAAGTTGGGTCACAATCAGAAACAATAGAGTGCAGCATGCCATGAAGCTTGAAGACCTGGTCCATGAAAATTTGAGCCACCGTGGATGCAGTAAATGGGTGGTGAAGAGCGCAAAAATGAGCATACTTGGAAAGGCGATCCACCACCACCATTATGACTGATTTATTCCCTGATTTGGGTAATCCTGTAATAAATTCCATAGAGATATCCTTCCAAATAGCAAGGGGAATCGGAAGTGATTGGAGGGTGCCTGGAGATTTGACTGTTTCTCCCTTGTTGCATTGACACACCTCACATTCAGTAACAAACTTATGGATTTCATGTTTCATACCATCCCAGAAAAAAGAACGTTTGACTCGGTCATATGTTTTGGTGAACCCTTAGTGCCTCGCTGTGAGTGTAGCATGAAGCTCAGAAAGTACCATGGATTTGAGCTTGGATTGTTTACTTAAATACAAGCGGCCTTTGTAGCGAAGCTCATCCTGGAGCCAGGAGTACCCTGGGGGAGCCGGAGCTCGGTTCTGCAGTTGTTGGATCATATGTGAACTTTTGGGATCTTGAAGCCATTCCTGGCACACATCTTGGAGCCAATCGGGTACAATGAAGGAAAGAGAAAAAAGGGATCCTTCATATTCATATTTTCGGGACAGTGCATCTGCCACGACATTGTCTTTGCCCTTATTGTAAATGATCTCATAATCATATCCAAAGAGCTTAGTCACCCATTTTTGTTGCTCCTGGGAGTAAATGTGTTGTTCCAGAAAGTACTTGAGTCTTTGATGGTCGATCTTAATTTGGAAGAATTGCCCCAAGAGATAAGGATTCCATAGCTCAACGACATGCAGAATCACCAACATTTCTTTTTCACAAATGGGTTTGCCCAGATTCCTTTCAAATAGTTGCTTGTTGGTGAAGGCCAAAGGTTGACCCTCTTGCATAAGGATAGTGTCGATTCCTTTCCCTGAGGCATCACATTCCAACACAAGAGTCTTTGTGAAATCGGGAAGGGCCAGAACCAGAGTGGTGCACATGGTCGTCTTCAAGGTTTGAAAATCTTGAGCAGCTACTAGAGTCCAAGTGAAAGAGTTCTTTTTGAGGAGAGTCATGAGAGGTGCTACAATATTTCCGTAGCTCTTAACGAACTTGCGATAATACCCTGTTAGGACCAAAAATCCATGTAAGCTTTTGAGAGTCTTTGGCTGCGGTCAATCTTGCATAGGTTCAATCTTTTTCGAGTCCACCCTGACACCATCCTTTCCCACCAGATGACCCAAGTATTCTACTTCTGAGGCACCAAAAGCACATTTGGATTGTTTCAGGAAAAGTTGGTGCTGAGAGAGTAGTCGGAGAACTTGATCCACATGAGTAAGATAGATTGTTCAGGTTTTTCTATAGATGAGGATATCATCAAAGAAATCTAAGACAAAATGATGGAGAAAAGGGTGGAAGACATGGTTCATGAGGCTCTGGAAGGTGGAGGGGGCATTACATGAGCCAAAGGGCATGACCAAAAAATCATAGTGGCCCTCATGAGTGTGAAAGGAGGTCTTGGGAATGTCGGCCTCTTTCATACATATCTGGTAATAGCCTGAGTGAAGATCAAGTTTGGTAAAGAATTGGGCACCACTCAATTCATCCAGGAGCTCATCAGTGACAGGAATGGGAAATTTGTCTTTGATGGTCAATTTGTTGAGAGCACGGAAGTCAGGACACATTCTCCAAGAACCTTCTTTCTTCAGTACCATGATGACTGGAGATGAGTAAGGGCTTGTACTAGGATGGATGATGCCTGTAGTAAGGAGTTCCTAGACCATTTTTTCAATTTCATTTTTTTGTGCAAAGGGATGGCGATATGGACAGATATTGGGGGGAAGGCTTCCTGGGACAAGGGGAATGGAATGATCATGAACACCGCGGGAAGGAGGGAGTCCTTGGGGAGTGGAAAATATCGTTTGATGTTTAGAAAGGAGGGCTTGGAGGTCTTGGGGCACTGGGGGTGTCTCTGTGGCTTGTATGGCATGGAGTTGGGCAATGACACCAAAATGACCTTTTTTGAGCAGTTTTTCCATGCGATGAGAACTGATGACCTCAGGTGAACCAACAGTGATGCCTTAGAATTTATATTGGTGGCCTCCTTGGTCAAATTGCATGGTTAAGTTCTGAAATTCCATGAGAATGGGACCCAAAGTCCTTAGCCAATATTCACCCAACACAATGTCGCAACCACCCATGTCAATAGAAAACATATGGGATTTTAGGTGGTAGTCACCGATTTGGAGACGCACATTTTCATAGCACCCACCACATTTCATAGAACCACCATTAGCAATCATGATTTGGAAATTGTTGACAGCATGGATGTAGTAATGGGTTTCTTGGGCAATGCGGCGATGAATAAAATTGTGGGTGCTGCCACTATCAACCAGAATGATGACCTTTCGGTGCTTGATGTAACCGATTAACTTGAGGGTTTGGGGGGCAGAGAAGACGGTGAGAGCATTGAGGGAAATGATTGGTTCCACTTCGGGAGGGTTTATGTCAGTGATTTCTGGTGACTTGGGCACAAGGGGAGTGTCAACATCCTCTTCCAGAATATGCTCAGAGATGGCCATAAAAATCTTTTGTTCCTTACATTTGTGGCCTGGGAAATATTTGTCATCACAATTATAACAGAGGCCTTTGAGTTGGTGTTCAGCCATTTCAGCCCTGGTCAATTTTTGGATCTTTAATGGGGCAGAGGGAGTAGTGGGGTTTACTGGTTTAGGGCGAGGGATAAAGGAAGCTTACGGTTTTGAGAGGAAACAATTTGTTATGCTTCTTTATCTTTTTTAGTAGCCTCCACCCAAGTCGTAGGTCGAGCCATGAGGACATGGGCCCGAATCTCCTCCTTGAGGCCACTGATAAAACACTCTCGAAAGAAAGCATCAGTCATGCCCTCTGTTCGAAAAGCCAGGCACTTAAATGCAGCTATGAAGTCTTCTATTGTTCCTGATTGCTTCAATTTTGTCAAACAGCCCAAATGGTTGGTGTCAGTGTCAAAGCGTTCATAAAGCTCAGTCACAAATTGGGTCCAAGCAATATACCCTTGACGGGAAGTTTTTCTCCATTGCCACCATTGCCAGCGTTCTTGATCTAGATGGAGAACACCATACCGGAGTTTGGCTAAGTCATATGTAATGTTGTAGAGAGAGAAATAATGTTCCATTTGGGTGACCCAACCAGTGGGGTTCGAGCCATCAAATTTGGTTACATCCACCCGCGGAAGGCGTATGTCCCATTGAAAGTGATGGGGCTGAAAGGAATGGGAAGAAGTTTCACCTTCAGTCTTTGTATGTGCATCAGGAAAAGAGTCATCGGTAGGGATCTTGAGTTTGGTGCAGAGTGATGCAAAGATAGATTCAAGATGGGTGGTCAGTTCGTGTTTGACTTCCACCATTACGGACTACACGGATGCATTTATGGTGGTATTGATGGATGTATCACGGGAGGCAATAGTAGCATTGAGTTGTTGCACTTCTTGTTGGGTCTCGAGAAAACTAGATTGTAAGGTGTTGAAGCGAGACTCCAATTCTTGGCTATGAGTATGGGCCATGAGGATGGGTGAACTGGAAAGGGAGTGGTCGGGGTCAGATATTTTTGTATAAATATGATATGGATGAATGTGATGAAGGAGAAGAGATGAATCTAATGGAATAGGTCTCAAATAATGGTGAAAAAATTTCCAGACTCGATTTTTTTTTAAACAACTGCGGGGTTATACTTCGATCTGAAGAATGCTACAGTGCTGAAATCCCCAAATTATTTAACCAAAAAGAAATGTGTATTTACTTGGCGACCCGAACACAGATGCACGACAATAGATCTCGCCGATTTAATTTGTTTATGTTTATGTTTATGTTCCCCAAGGGTTAGGTATTCAAGGGTTCTATAGACAAGGGTTTGCCCTATGCTATAGCTCTCTAATATACGTGTGGGGTCCAACAGTAGTACTCGGCCCAATATATTAGGGCACCAACTAAGGAGGATAGACCATTCCCTTAGCCGTACTACCCAACTACCCAGGTATTAGAGAGTATCTTCCCGAGTGTTGTTCTCGGTGACACTATAGCATTCTGGCAGCCGATAGGTTTATCTAAAGAGGGCTTCAGGAAATCTAGGTCGATCTGTACACAAGTGTTGTCTGATGCGCTACCACTCGAAGGGGTACCAATAGGGGTTACAAGGGTGGCCAACAGATGTTCGCTTAAGAACCACTTGTATTTCCTGCGTTTATGAATCCCTCAACCACGGGTTTATGTGCGTAACAACAGATCTCTGTGGCTTAAAGACGCCGGAATACGTCTCTACCCTAAAAAAAAAATACCCACAATTTCTGCCAAGGAAAGTGCTCTGATACCACTTGCAAGATACCAGATCTAATAAATACGCAGAACAAAAATAAAATGCTAGGAATGGCAGAATAATAGTAATATAACCAGCATAATCATCCACAATAACACAGAAATAATTTGAGAATAACAACTGAAATAACACTTTGATTCAGAAAGCAATGTTCACAGGCCCCTTCGAGGGGGCAACCTCCAGTTGAGCAGCGCTCTGTTACAATAATCTCCAAGCTAGGGTTTCCATACCCTCGACCCTTATTTATACTAAATATGTCTATTAAGAGAAGCATCTAGAGGAAGATCCTTCTAGAAGCGGAAGCTTCCATTAGGTCTTCTTACATCCATCTTATTCTATTTTATTGAAAGGCCTTATTAATATTGACCTTTATTACATCCGAATACATTGATCTACCTATGTGCGGATTAGGACCTTAACAAGTATTGTTTACAAGTGCTTAGGCTGTTTTTTTTTAATAAATAAAAGCTTGCTAAAAAATTCATTATTTATGTAATTTTCTAAACATAAAAGATGTTGAAATAAATATAGAGATAGAAGTAAATACACCAAGTCAATAATTAAAACAGATGAGATATAAAGAAATCGTTTATGTCATTCCAATTCAGCAAAGAAGCATTCTCTTTACAAAATTTCCCGAGGAATTTTTGGACCAAAGTCAAACTTAGACGTCCCCGATGAAACATACAAAAGGACTTCTGATAGTAAGTAAAAATCTGAACTTTAAAATCTAGATCAGTTTGCCAAAAATTGTTTCCCACTCTACTCTGCACAATAGCCTTTGTTAGTCATGAAATCTAATTCACAAACAGACAAGTCTACACAGACTATCAAAGATATATCAACACCTCTGAAAAACAAGTGTCTAAATGATGTAATTTAGCCCTGAATCTTGCTGTCTACAATAGGACCCTTCTATAATAAAAAATAATTAGGCTTCTAATGAATTAAGGAATGAATGAAAAATGAATTAGCTCAATAAAACTCAAAGAGCAAACCTTAGTATGCTTCTCCTTCTATTCTCCCCTTGTTCCTCCTTTTCCTTTTTCCTTTAAGCAATTTAGAATTGGTTGAAGTAGTTGAACTACTTCTTTAGTTAAGTTATCTAAAACTCAACCAACTTTTTAGTTAAGGGGGAAAAGAAATAAAATCATAATAAGGGTTTTAAATAAATAATAACTAGTAGGTGGGACCCCTTGTGACTCCCTTTAGTTCTTTAACAATCATAACACAACTAGTTAATCAAAAAAACACATCCCTCCTTGTGACTCCCATCATCACTTTCATATTTTGACAATTTATATCAATGATAATTGAAATTATTTCGAAAATTATATTACCCATATATCCAAAAAATAGTTTGTTGTCCAAAATTTCAGAAGTCAATTGTTCTCAACAATTAATAAACAAAAACTTAAAATCCATATTTTTCACTTTGGGAGGCAATATTTCCCTTGTTGTTGTTGTCACCTTTTGATCTCTCTGAATTTTCCTTAGGCTGTTGTTGACACAAGGGCAGACCCAGGGTTCAGCTCTAACAACGCACCAACAAGCCCTAACTACTGACCCTTTCAGCAACACCTATGAAGCCGATGCAGTATCACCCAAAGTAGCAATAGGGGGTTGCAGGACGCAAGTGTCTACAACTAGAGGAAATGTAAAGTGGATCCAAAGAAACAACACACAACAATCTAGTTACCCTTTATCTCCCTTAAGCCTACTGTGCAAGTTATATCTCAGGTCTAACACAAGGATGCAATAACAGTATATCAAAAGGTAAAATAAAACAATATCAATCACACATAACAAAAAGATATACGTGGTTCAACCTCTCCCTAGGGATACGTCCACAAAACTTTGTTTCTTAATATATTATATGAAAACATACAGTTCTATCTATGCTCTTAGCTTGCAGATCTCTCTCTCTTTCCTATCTCCCCTCCCTGCACACCCAACTGCAGGGTTGATATTCGCACCCAGCTGAAGATCTTTACAATCTAGAATGCTCTCACACACAACACTTCTCTCTCTCTCTCAATACACAATAGTATCAACAACAATGATCATCCACAATATGACAACAATGACAATAACAACAACAACCCATCTCAGGTCCTCCTTTTCCTTTTTCCTTTAAGAAATTTAGAATTGGTTGAAGTAGTTGAAGTACTTCTTTAGTTAATTTATCTAAAACTCAACCAACTTTTTAGTTAAGGGGGAAAAGTAATAAAATCATAATAAGGGTTTTAAATAAATAATAACTAGTAGGTGGGACCCCTTGTGACTCCCTTTAGTTCTTTAACAATCATAACACAACTAGTTAATCAAACTAAAACATCCCTCCTTGTGACTCCCATCATCACTTTCATATTTTGACAATTTATATCAATGATAATTGAAATTATTTCCAAAAATATATTACCCATATATCCAAAAAATAGTGTGTTGTCCAAAATTGAAGAAGTCAACTGTTCTCAACAATTAATAAACAAAAACTTAAAATCCATATTTTCCACTCTGGGAGGCAATCTTTCCCTTGTTGTTATTGTCACCTTTTGATCTCTCTGAATTTGCCGTAGGTTGTTGTTGGCACAAGGGCAAACCCAGGGTTCATCTCTAACAGTGCACCAACAAGCCCTAACTACTGGCCCTTTCAAAAACACCCGCGCAGCAGATGCAGTCTCACCCGAAGTAGCAATAGGGGGTTGCAACACACATGTGTCTACAACCAGTGGAAATGTAAAGTGGATGCAAGGAAACAACATGTAGAAATCTAGTTACTCTTTATCTCCCTTAAACCTACTGCACAAGTTATATCTCAGGTCTAACACAAGGATGCAATAACAGTATATCAAAAGGTAAAATAACACAACATCAATCACACAGAACAAAAAGATATATGTGGTTCACCCTCTCCCTAGGGCTACGTCCACAGAACTGCATTTCTTGATATATTATATGAAAACATACAAATATATATCTGATCTTAGCTTGCATATCTCTCTCTCTTCTCTATCTCCCCTCCTTGCGCACCCAACTATAGGGTTGATCTTCGCACCCAGCTGAAGATCTTTACAATCCAGAATTCTCTCACACAACACTTCTCTCTCTCTCAATACACAATAGTCTCAACAACAATGATCATCCACAATAGGACAAAAACGAAAATAACAATAACAACCCATCCCATTTCCTCTATACCTTTATTTATACATTACAATGACCAATGTCTAGGTGTCAAAACCCTAGGTGTCTAAAACCCTAGGTCAACTTGACCCATACTTCCTAGGCTTTGCCAGCCTGTCTTTAGCCTGTCTTTCCTTCTTTTCCATGAGGTGCTCCAAAGAACTCACTGACATCTTCTTCTGCTTATTGAGTTGTCAATGATCCATCTTCCTTGATGATATATCATCCTCAATCTCCTAGTCCAACGACTCGTTTTCCCTTACTTCGCTCCTTCTTTTCTGCTTCTTTGACCACTTCAACCTAATCTTAGTCAATGTGTCTTCTGCGTAGTTCATACTTCTCCTTTCTTCCTTAATATTTTCTTTCTTCCATAACCAAGGGCCAAAAGGCCCCCAACACTCACCTATGACTCGTCACGAGGCACTGGAGGTCTGAACCTTCTATTTCTCTTTGTCTTCAGACTGTGCGAAGAAACATGTTCTCTCTATTATGTTCCTCCCTTCCTTGTGCAGACTGTCTTTTCTCTGTCTAGTACCCAGTTTCAACTGCACGTGGTACCTAAACCCTTCTTCTTATGTTTTTACTGAGATCTACAGGGAAGTTGGTTGTCGTAGTACAATTTCAATGGGCTCCCATTTACCAACATTCCTTCCATTCTCCCTTCAAAGTCTTCAACTATGCAATTCCTCCTTCTGTAACATAGGCAACCTCATATGGCCCAAGCCAATGTGTCCTAAACTTTGCTGGATGCTTTATGAACTTGTTGTCATATACCAATACCAGATCTCCTTGCTTAAAGGATTTCTTCTTGATATGTCTATCGTGATAGGCATTTTATCTTTCTTTATGTACCTGCTGGTGAAATCCTTCAATGAATCTGTCTTCTTCCAGTTCTACCAACTGCGCAAGTCTGTCTTGCAGAGCGCCTATGCCATCCATATCTATAAATGCTACAATTCTTAATCTAGGAACCAAATATTCCATAGGTACGACTGCTTCTATACCATAAACCAACTTAAAGGGAGTCTGCATTGTCAGCTTATTACAAGTGGTTCTATAGGCCCATAATACTGCTCGTACTCTCAAATCCCAATCATCCCTGTTTATACTGCAAATATTCGTTAGCATCCTCTCCAAGATCTTATTGAAAGCTTTGACTATACCATTATCCCGTGGGTGGTATGGGGTGCTCTTCTAATGGTGAAATTCAAATTCCTGAGTCAAGGCTTCAATAGTCTTATTAATAAAGTGTGTACCTTGATCACTCATAAGGATCTTTGGGCATCAAATCTGGTTATGATATCATCAAATATGAATCATGCAGCTGTAGTTGCATTATAGTCCTTTACTGCTCTTTCTTCTTCCCATCTTGTCAAATACTCAGTCTCAATGATGATGCATCTGGCTCCTGTGTGCTTTCCTCGTGGGTTGATAGGTCCTACGAAATCAATTACCCATTTCTCAAAATTATGCAAAGTTAGTTGAGGTGCTAAAGTCATCTCATCTCTTCTGGATGGTTTCCCAACTCTTTGGCATACACCGCAGGCTCTGTAATATTCGTTAGCATCTTTGTGAAAAGTGGGACACCAGAGGCCAGCTCTAAGAACCTTCTACGTTGTTTCTTTTACTGCATAGTGTCCTCATGTGATCCCTTCATGGGCTTCTGCTAGAATCAGTGGTATTTCTACCTCCATAACACATCTCCTTAAAATCTCATCAGGTCCCATCTTGTATAGTTTCCCAGCTATAAGTGAAAAATCTGCAGCCTGAACTACTAGTTGTTTCTTCGGAATGATTGTATATTCACGAGGTGGTATTCCTATTGATAGGAACTAGACTATCTCGGCAAAGTGATCCTCAACCTCTCTGATGGCCAACAAATATGCATCTGGTAGTGTATATTCCAAGCTAGTAGGTTCCTCTCCATGTTCTAACCTAGACAAGTGGTCAGGTCCCTTGTTCATTCTTCCTGGCTTGACCACTATCTCGAAATCATATTCCTAGAATAACAGAATCCATCTGCATATTCTTCCCCCCAACACTAGCTTGTTGACTATGTATTTCAAAGTAGAGTGATCAGTCAACATCTTAAAGTGTCCTCCCAACAAGTAGTGGCAAAATTTTTGCAGCACATACACCATGGATAGATCTTCTCTCTCAATGGTAGTGTAATTTATCTCACCTGTTGAGAGATTCCTGCTAGAAAAGGCTAACGGATGGTCAATATCTCATGCTCTTGGTTGTGCTAGCACTGCCCCCAATGTAATAGAGGATACATCGACATGAACATGAAATTCCTTACTCCAATCTGGGAAAACCAGAATAGGTGCAGTGACCATTTTCTATTTTAGTGTGTCGAAGCTCTACTGGCATTCTTATGTCCATTGAAACTGACATTCTTTCTTCAAAATCTTCTCAATGGGTGTTGTAATCTATGTGTTGTGTCTCTTTTTTCACCTAAATGAGAAAAATAGAGATGCCTACAAGCCCAGTTAGGTTAGCTAGGCAAGACAGCAATGAAGGAAAGAGTTAGAAGTGTAAAGCATAAAGGATAAGCAAAGAACTAAACTAAGAACAATAAAAGAAACTAAACTAGAGTGCATAAGGAAATTAGTACAAGAAATAAACAACATTCATGCCACCAATGGAAATGATTGTATTAGTGGAAAGAAAACAGCAAAGAGAAAGGGAGGTATATGGGTCCCCTCTTCCTCCAAAGGAGGGCTCTTGGACCCCCAAAGATTGAGCTCTTCTTACAAGTAACAAACTAGGATGAAATGGTGAAGAGAATCCAAAGCACATTTACTCAAGAGGTGATATGAATGGATAAATGAAACGGTGTTTGAATTCTCTTGATGAGGAAAGAGGATCCTCCAAGAGAATATCAACAACATAACAATACAAATGAATTACTTGAAAATATAGTGCACCCATGGCCTCCTTTTATAGCAAATCTTTGAGGCATTATGCAACCAGTTCTTAGTGTGAACAAGGGGCCCTTTAGGGCACCCTTAGGTCTTTGACCAACCCCCTAGTCGGATTCAGCCAAGATTTGGATGTCAAATCAACTTGGAAGTTGAACCAAAAGTGGGTGGAAGGCCGACCAATATCATAAATGCACCGTTCTGAGGGGTGCACAATTTTTTGTGTTCACATACGTGCATAGTGTGCATGTGCGCTTTTCTTGCATTTTTGGATGGTGCATGTGCGCATGCTCCCTGTGTAGTCTTAGCGCATTATGATTTTATCACTGGTTGTATAGTTTTTGACCTTTTGGAAATAAATTTTTGGTCCATGAGTGAACTAATGAGTGTTTTGATGATGCTGGATTCCTGTAACCATTTGCAGACGAAATTATAGTGATAACAAATGCCCCCTGATGTGTGAGGTTAGGAGCATACGTATAGCTGAAATACATCAATGTTTCTTCTATTGAGAGTACCTTTGTAAGAAAGAGCGTTGTGGGGAGTATCAAGAGTGACCCATTAGAGGGAAAGGGGAACCTGTAAGATCCAAACCTTTCGCAAGGGGTGAAAATAAAACTGTGTACAAACGAGACGAGCATGCCCCATGCTCGTGTTATGTAACTCAAAAATGTGTAAGACAGTAACTGAAGTTGTGTGTTGATGTAGATCATTGCAATGCCCTCCAGGGCAGTTTGATAATAATAAAGGAAAATTCTGATGGTGAACAAACTCTGAAAAAGGAAAGGACACCTGTGAGAAGTGTCGATAATGTGCAGACATTGATAGTCTATCAAATTTCAAAGGTATTTGAAATATATGAAAACAACTGCAATAGTCACAATGTAAGACCCACCACCACATGATGGAGTGTTGAAATCGAATGTCGTGGGGGTCAATGATAGTAGAGAGAAATTATGGTTCTCTCTGTGTCATCCAAGACCCCTCATTGTAAAGGTAATGAGAGTCAAGATATTGTCACCCTTCTGGAAACTGTGCTGATTTCGACAGAAAAGGGAGATGTGACTCCAAGAAGAAAAGGGCTTCATGAAATCCATTGGATGAGATCAGGAACTAGTGAGAAACATGGATGAAGTCAATAAGTAGTGAGACTCAAGACTATCCTTGGTTGGGGACATATGAAATGTGTGAGTGGCATCAATCGTGAAACTGAATCTAGTGTTAGGGGGACAACTAGACGGGGGTAAATTGCACCAGAGGCGTGACAAAATGGACAAACGCAGAGATCAAAAAGGTGTTTGGAATGTAAGATACTTGAGGTTTATGGATAATGTCAATGAGGAAAGGAAGTGAAAAAATTCCCCAACCAAGGGCGACAAGGGTTGCTTTTCCGGAAAAGGAAGGTCGTTAAAGGAAACAACACAAATCTATGTAAATGCGGGGAAAAGGTTTTGTACAATTACCAAAATAATAAAGAATGAGTTGGGATGACTATGCAGATACAGAAACAGGTGCCCCAGTGTAATATGGCTTGGCCGATGATGGCACAAGTTTCTTGGGAAACAAGTGGAGGGTGAGGGCCCCATAGGTGGGTTTCTGTATTTAGGGAAATGTATGGAGGACAATCTGCAGATGGGAAAACTGACGATGGATGAAAATGGATGGTTAATGATACTGCGAGGGTGTAGTCAAAATAGAACCATGATGAAGCAACCTGGGAGTCCATTAGGTAGGCTAGAAAAATGAGGAGAAGGAGTATGTGTTTGGGTGTCAATGATGCGTAAGACTATCGGGACTCCCATCCCTAAAGGGTGAAAACAACATGAGTGTCAAAGTGCCAAGGGGGACTATGAATGGGACAACTCATGTGGGGGAGAGTACTACCAGGTGACAATACCAAAATGCAACGGAGGTAATAGTACTGCAAAGCCGGATATAGGGATCCTAGAGGTAAAGATCGGAGGGTGTGAATGGGAGATGCAATGTGATATTCAGAGGGAATGACTACTTGCCAGTGTCGATGATATACTTGAAGGGGAACGCTAATGTATAATGATCAAGTACCTGCACAAATGGAAACTGAATGCCTGACATGAACAATATCTGAAGAGAAAGATCATATAACGGTTATTCAATAATTTGTGAATATAAGCATGCGTACCTGAGTGTGGTATGAGAAAAAGACCCCTCGGGGGATGATGATGGATTGTGGCTTGGGGAATGGAATGATGTAGGTGTCCAGATTCTGATCTCGTGGGTGAAGACGGATCAAAAAATGGATGCCCGATGCTCCCGGAATTATGTCTGGAAGTTTGGAAAAAGGGACTATATATAGTTGTAGGGCCCACAATGCCACCTCATTTGTACCTACTATCTTATTGAGTGGACGAGTGATTTGAGAGGAGATTTGGAGATTCTGGGAGATCCAATTGGGCGATCCAGATTCCACGAGTGTTAGGTTAGTGGTCAAATCCTCTTGCATACTAGTTAGGATTTCATTTTTGGGCAGGGGTTGTACAGATGATCGTACAAAGGATTTTGTGAGTGTACCCCCCCCAGTGTGCAGGCGATCGAAAGATTTGCATGCATACATGCGCGGATGTAATTGGGAGAGCCGCACACGGAAACACCAGAAGGGGAAAAATAGGTGTGCATGCAATGCATGCCTGTTCGAAGCACAACATCGCATGCATGTGCGACTGTGTTTCTGACAATTGTGCATGTGTGCGCAACTGTGTCGTGGATAGGCACACACTCGTGCATGCCTATATGTATGACAGGGGCACGTGGGTGTGCCTCTGTATGGACAACAATCATGCATGAGTGCATGACTGTGGGATGAATAGGCGTGCATATGTGCATGCTTGTGAGGAGAAATGCTACGCCTTTGAGGCAAAGCAGAGGGGTAAAACATTGATCTTTTTGTGGAGATTTGAATGTTTTTATAGAATGTGATGGTTGATCAAGTATTGTATATGTGGATGTAGGTGATCATTTGGATGATGTTGATTCATTGGAGAGAGAGGGATTGGTCACGCCTGAGGGAGGCAGTGAGGGAAGAGGAGCTAACGGTCCGAGATACTTTGGCAGCTTGTGGGATGTTGAAGTTTTTTGAGTGCTCCTTACTGCGGGCACATGAGTATTTATTGCAGTTCCTAATTGCAATGTGGATTCCAGAGTGACATTGCTTCATTGTGTGGGGTGAGGAGTTGGCCTTCACTGTGGTGGAGGATATATATTTTCTAACGGGGCTCCCTTTTTGGGGAACTCCTTTATCGACGAAGCCCATGTTACCCAGGGATGGGCAGTTGGCTACCTTAGCCCGGAGGTACTGTTCAGGGGAGAAATTCATGTCGGTTTCCATGGTGAGCATTGGGGTAATGGATTCCCTTGTACATCGTTGCATGGTAGCAATGGTGGTGAGAGTCTATGGGTCTCTCATGACTCAACAGATCAGTGGGGGTCAGTTGAGGGTTATGCAGAGGGCATTGGCAGGTGAGCATTTTTCCTAGGGCGTGATGTTGCATGCCAAGATGGTAGGGAAGCTGGACAAGTGTCGATCTACTAACTYAGGGGATTTTTCCTTTGGGTCCATCTTGGTGGCGTGGTTCTTGGAGAGGGTGCCTATGCTGCTCCCTAGAGTGATTTTGGATGCACCTGGTGTGCGAGAGCCGTGATTGAGGYAGTGGGCAACTATTTTGGTTTTCCATGGTGGTGGGGAGGGAGGCCATTACTTTACGACTGAGGCTGCATGGGTGTGGTGTCATATGCCACATATCATACTTCGCTATCCATATTTTGTGGTGGATTTCCAGGATGATCTGAAGATGGTGTTACCTTCTAGGGAGGTGTTCGACAATAAAGGTATGATGTAAAATTTGATGTTTTGATCTTTAGATAGTATAGCATTGTATTTTATGTATGGGTGGATTTTGATGCTATCGTGTGTTTGTTGTGTGTGCAGATGTGGGACCTTGCGGGCACGAGCTTGAGTTGGTTAGAGCGTCGTCTCGTCAGGGGCCAGTGAGACCTCCGCGGGGAGAGTCGCAGTCCAGAGAGAGACGACGACGAGATGATGTTGGGGCAAGGCCTGCTAATGATGAGAGAGCAGGAAGGAGTCATCGTTTTGATGATCTAGGTGCATGGCCATCACATGCTCCTCCGGCAGGGGTCGGGGGAGATTTTGAAGATTTTCGTCGCTGATTAGAGGTGGTACTATAGGGAGTGCTTGAGGGAAGGTGGACATGCATCCAGGACAAGGGAGTTTTGGAGAAATGTGTTGTCCTACCGATAGAGTCTCGAATGTTGATTGGTAGAGTTTCGGACCCCTAGCTGGTGGGGCACCTCCTCCTGAGAGAGGACCAGGTGGTGGTGCTCTAGAGGCACCATGAGGGCCTCCATATATGTATTTTTGCATGTGTTTTTGTGTTTAGATAGGTTGGTGAGCCCATGTTGTATATGGTGATGTGTCACCTTTTGTATTTATAGGGGTGAGGTGGTTCACTTACCTACAGGAACTATACTTGATGTACTATTTTTTGTAAACATTGATGACACATTGACCGATATATATATATATATATATATATATATATATATATATATATATATATATAT
>JASDQU010104590.1:30456-47341 GCA_032191745.1 Picea mariana | reverse complement strand
GATGTTTTTTAGTGTTTTTTGATGATGTCTAATCTATATGTTGTGATAGACTATTGATGATTTATGTATGCGTACTGGTATCTTGATGTGATAAATACCAATCTAACACTAGGTTAGCCATATTATCTGCTATTTGATTAAATTGTCTTGGAATATGTGAAAATGTGATGAAATCAAAATGTCGAGATAAAAGTATAACTTGCAGGTATTTGCAAAAGAGGTAAGGATCGCGGACATGGTACACATTGTTGAGCTGGAGGAAGACTAGTTGAGAATCGAGTAAGACACTAAGGTGACGAATATGGCAATGATTGGCCTCAGCGAGGAGGCCAATGACGGCTGTGTATTCGGCTTGGTTATTGGTTGTTGAACCCAAACATATGTCGCTTGAGTGGAGCAACTCATGTGAGGGTGAATAGAGGGCCCAAGCGGTCGAAGTGAGATTTTGTGTCCAACGGCTAGATCCGTCGGCATAACCAATGTGGTAGGCTGGTGGGGGAGGCATCTGTCAATAACACAAATGATATATTAGACATAAGGTATGGAAAAAAGAAGATTAAAAACTCTACAAAAAATGCACAAAAAGAAAAATCCTAGGGTAGAATGGCTACGCTTAGGCGTAAAATTTCTTTAAGTACAACCCGTTAACTGGTTCTTTGAGAGAGTGGCCTTCAGGAGAGGCCAGAATGTATGCGCCTTTAGTGAGGAAATGTTGGATGATGTAAGGTCCATGCCATAGTGACTTGAATTTTCCATGGCCAATATTGTAAGAAAGGACGAGGTTTCCTTCATTGAATGATCGAAGGTTGACATGGCGATCAAAGGAGGCATTTGTCCGTTTCTTGGTTGCCTCATTGTTCTGTAATGAAGATCGACAGTCTTCATACAGGGAATCTAAGTTCAAAAAATGCTTCTCCATTGGAGAAATGTCAGTTAATAGCTCAATAACGGTCTGTAAGGTGGGAATTTCGCACTCGATGGGAAGAGTGGCCTCGACCCCATGGAATAGATGAAATGGTGTGAAACCAATGGTAGTTTTAACTGTTGTGCAATAATCCCATAACGCGGAAAATAACATATGATGCCAATTGGTCTTATATATTTTAACCATGCGGTGCAACTTGTTTTTGAGGACCTTATTGACTGCTTCTACTTGTCTGTTAGACTAAGGATAGTATGGGGAATAAAACTCGTGGGAGAAGCCTAACCTCGATGAGAGTTCGATGAAAATCTTATTCTTGAAATGTTTCTCGTGGTCAGAGACTAGTTGTAGTGGTACTCCAAAGCAGGAGATGATGTGGTTAAAGAAACAACGCGCTGCAGTGTTAGCGGTGTTGTTGAAGGTAGGCATGGATTCAACCCACTTGATGAAGTAATCAACTGCAATGATGATGTATTTGTGTCCATTTCTAAATGGAGGGTTGCAAATCATGAATTCTATGCCCCATTTGCAAAAGGGCCGGACAGTAATGACTGGATGTAAAAGAACAGTTGGTGCTCGTGCTTTTTTGGCATAAAGCTAATGTTTGTCACATCGTTTCACAATATGGATGCAATCGTGAAATAATGTTGGCCAAAATTAACCGACGCGAATGATTTTCTGAGCAGTGAACATCCCTGAGAGGTGACCTCCACAAGCGTCATTGTGGCAGTCGTTCAAGATTCTATCGGCCTCTTTGATAGTCAAACATCGACGCAGTACCATGTCGACCCCTCGTCGATATAAAATATCATCGATAAGGAAGTAGCGGGGGCCTGATGACGAATATGTCAATGATCATCTCGAGAGAGGTGGTTTCTGAATTTTTGTGTTAAGAGGTAGACGATAAGATCGTCATACCAAGGATCATCTGAGGGGATGAAAAAGAGATGTTCGTCGAGGAAATCAGTATTGATGAGAGAACTGGTAGTATCTGAGGGAAATTCCATAATGAGTTCAGTGAGGATGAGGGTTTTCTTTCTCTTGGGTGTTGAAAAGTCGAGGTCGTACTCCTGAAGGATGACTATCCATCGGGAAAATTTCCTGTTGATTTGTCGGCGACTGAGCAAGTATTGCATGGGGTTGGAATCTGCTACAACTTTGGTGGTTCGAAGTGTAATGTAATGGCATATTTTTTGGACTGCGAGGACAACTGCAAGGGAGAGCTTCTCTTCATGATTGTATTTCAAGGGTGTCCCTAAAAGATTTTTACTAATGTAGTAAATTACGTGCTCAGGATCATCATCCCCTATTTGGACGAGAACTCCTGCTACTGACATGGCTTAGGCTGATATGTAGAGGATATAGTCGCGATTATAGTCGGGTGGACTAATCAACGGGGCGTTGGAGAGTGTCACTTTAAGATCATCAAAAGTGGTTTGGGCATGTTCATCCCATTGGAATAGGATGTCGTAGAATAGAAAACAAAGGAATCTATGTGCACGAGTGGCGTAATCGGGAACAAAGCGTCGTAAGAAATTAGCTTTTCCATGTAGGATTTGCAGTTGGCGTAAATTTTGAGGGGGTGGAATTTTTGTGATGACTTGGACCTTGAGGGGATCCACAATAATGCCACATTGAGAAACGATGAACCCAAGGAGGAACCCAACAGTGACACAGAACACGTACTTGAGGGGGTTCAAGAGGATGTTGAATTGATGACACCTTTGGAAGATGATTTGTAAATCATCAAGATGTTGAGTGCATTTCTTGGATCAAGTTGTGAGGTCATCCAAGTATGCGAGGATGATATGAGACAGATCATGAAAAATGTATGTCATAGCCTGTTGGAAAGTTGTGCCAACATTCTTGAGGCCAAAAGGCATGACTCGATATGAAAAAGTACCTCAGGGGGTAGTGAATGCAGTTTTGTATTGATCGACTGGGTGATCTTGAATTTGGTTGTAGCAGGAGAAACTGTCCATGAAGGATAGAGCCTCATGACCCGCACAATCATAAATAATTTGGTCGATAAAGGGCGTTGGAAATTTGTCTTTCGAACATGCATGATTGAGATCATGAAAGTCCATACAGACACGGATAGTGCCCTTTTTATTGTTCACGGGGACGAGGTTGGAGACCCATGACGTATAGGAAATGGGGTAGATGAACCCAGCGGTGCATAATTTGTCAATCTTGGCCTTGATGGTCGCTGCTTTGGATGGGTGGAGAGGATGTTTCTTTTGGGGGATAGGTGTGATATCGAGCCAGGTGTCTATACGATGTTCGACAATGGAGGGATCAAGGCCAGGCATCTCTGTGTATGACCAGGAAAAAATGTCCCGGTATTCTTGGAAGAGAGATTTGTAGGCGATAATTTCTTTAGGAGAGCATGCGACGCCAATGGTGATTTCCTCTATGACTCCAGTTTTGATGGAAATATCAATTTTGGCAGTGGGGGAAATGTTGGCCATATTACCTTCTTCAAAAGCGTCGAGGACAGGGATAGGGTTATTGAACCAATCTATATGCCCGGATGGGAGAAAATATTTGGTTTCAACTATGTATATGGGGTGTTGGTTAGGAGGTGCAAAGGCTTCCTGTGAAAGAAAGAGCACTCTATGGTGGAGCACATCCCATGGGCAATCGGGGGTAGTTAACTCCTCGAGGATGTCTTCATCGCAGTGGAACTGTCGAGAATATAAGGGATCTAGAGGAATGACATCAGTGGCTATCGCCGTGGGGTTGTCTACAAGTGGTAAAGAAGAAGGGGGGGTGATGCAAGGGGATTGCGATGGTTCGCTCGACATAAACCAAATATCGAGATACTATGGGTTGAGAATGGAAGTTGGGCGTAATATTTCCATGGGGAAATGAATGGGAGAATTGGGGGGATTTGGGGAAAAATCCTCGTCCAGGCTATCTATGAATCATGGAGTGGGAAGTCCCTCAGGCTCGGGGGAGAATATATAAACAATATCTGGAGAGGGAGTAGGGGGAAATACAGGTGGCGTTGGCATTGGGGGGATGGGAGGGGTTTGAATAAGGGTCATTTGACGATGCCTATATTCAATGATCATGGGACACTAATGTGTGGAGTGATCAAGTGATTCACATAGAGTGCAAGGACATCACATACGTTCATTGACAGAGATCATGACATATTGGATGTCAGGGACCTGTGTGTGGGATGATGTGGGTGGAGGGGGGTCTTGTTGGAAGCTCCGGCGGACTGTCGTTAGCGTCTAGCAAAATTGAGATAACACCGAGAAATGGTGGGTGTAATGGCCATACTTTGAATAGATGGCACATGTGAATCTTGTTTGCATACCTTTGCTACTTGTAGTAGGGGATGTAGTGGTGGTGGTATTGGGTGAAGTAGAGGAAGAAATCAGTGGTGTCGTTGCCTGAGGTAGTTGAATTAAATTATGTAGCTCGGGAAGGGATGAGCACTTATTAGTGGGGTTTCCATATTTCTCGCATAGTGCACAAGGAGGCTGAACTCATGGGAGAGGAGGAGTGGCGGGATATTTCTTCTTTCGTCTTCCCCCAGTTGTAGTGGTGGTGTTGACGAGTGGGGGGGTGGTGGTGGTGTGGTGGGGGTTAGTACTAGAATCTGCATCGAGATTCTTGTTGTTTGGGGAGGGAGGTATGGTTGGGGAACCATCTCAGGGGGGTGTAGATACCATATAGGGATTTATAGCACCATATTAGGAAGGGTAAGCATTGAGGCTACCTAGAAAACTTGTACGCCTAGTGGGGGGTAAAAGAAGGGAATTTGAGTAAGGGCTTGGGGGATTGTTTCCCAAGCCAGGATGTGACCCTAAGGCAAGGTGTAATCAGGAACAGGGGGAGCTGAATATTTTTAAGGGAATTTCTTAGGGAGAAGCTCTGCGACTGGTGGGGCATCAGATATAAGAGAAGCCTCATTGGGAGGAAGGGTATCTCCAGTTTCACTTCCATTGGATGAAACGACACATACATGTCCTAAAGGATGGATGAGCAGTGGTTCTCCATGGTATGTCCCTAG
The DNA here is from genome assembly GCA_032191745.1 of Picea mariana. Taxonomy (NCBI): domain Eukaryota; kingdom Viridiplantae; phylum Streptophyta; class Pinopsida; order Pinales; family Pinaceae; genus Picea; species Picea mariana. Next base: position 42,392 of record JASDQU010104590.1, on the reverse strand, counting down.
GAAGGATGGTTCTTTGAAAATTCCAAGGCCCATCTCGATGAGTGGGTAAGTATCGAGATTATTGTGGATGAAAGGGAGGATGTTATCAATGTTGACAGAAGGGTTAGGCTCATAATGTGAAGCTTGATCAATGGTGATGACCTTCCCATTATGGGGGAACATCATGGTTCAAAACACAGAAGAGGCGATTGCCTTCATAGCATACATGTAGCTATGACCAAACAAGATATTGTAATCGAGTGGGGCATCGATAACCTCAATGTCAATAAGAATGGTTTTTCCCCTGAGTTCAATGGAAACATTTTGGAAGTGCCCTTCGGGAGAAGATGGTTGTCTGTCATAATCTCTTAAGGTGATGGAAGATGGTATGAGCTTAGAGGAGCCAAGTTTATTCCATACGGATTTGGACATGATGCATGTGGATGCACCTTGATCAATAATGCATCGATGAACTGTGATGCTCAGGATTTTAACTGGTATTTGAAAAGCGACGAGAGTGGGGAGGCAAGGTTCTCCACTATTGAGGTCAAATGTGATGAGGCAGATATTGGTAGGGTCGATTTCTCCCAAGGAGGAAAGTAATGACTTTTGTTGAGTGGGACAATTTTGAAGGACTTCTTAGATTGACATGGCGGTAGGAGATTGTGCCAAGTCATTGACCAGGCTGTAATTATGAGCTTCCCTAGCCTGAGGATTGTGGACATTCCTACACAATGGGATGCGAGGAATACAAAGGGGTGTTTCATTAATAGGGCAAGGAATCATCAAAGGTTGTCCAGTTGTGACTGGGGGTGTTTCCGAGATGGTGGGAGCAGACTCAAGGGGTACGCTGTATTGACGACTGTGTGTTTGTACAAGTATTTCTTCCTCGTTAGTGAGGAGGATAGTGCGATCTATAGGATGGCCAGGGTTTTGATACTATCCCATCTGGGGTGGGGCAGGATGTACCTCATGTTGATTGTTCATCACCCCTTGGTGTGGGATGGGGTTTTGTAGGACAGAGGGAGGTGGTTGCTGCACATATTGTTGTGGGGCCTGCTGAGGGGCAGGTGGTGCTAGGGGACATGGTCCACTTATAGACTCTTTCATCTATTTGAATTCAACGATTTGAGGGGAATGGTGAGTATAATGGCCATATTCACCACAAAGGGCACAAGGGAAGTTGGTCAGAATATTGTTGTTGTTCTTTGCTTCACATTTGTTATTATTTCCCCCTTGAGGGTTCTGGTTCCCCCGATTCTGGTTTCCCCCAACAGGTTGGTTTTGTTGGGGGTGATTCCCTCCTGGTCTAGGATTATTGTTGTTTTGGTTTTTTCCTTTATTTTTGGCATTGTTTGACTGATGGGTCAGATTATCTGTATTCAACTGTTCAAAATTTTGGTATTGTTGAATGGGAGAGGGTTGAACAAAGTTAACCCCAACCCATGGGTGTCCTTGTGGTGGAATCATGGGCTGAGGGGGACCGGGAAAAGGAAAGTATGGATTTTTGGGTGGCAATGGTCCGTAGGTTATATAAGAAGGCGTAGCACTTTCACTAGAGCTTAGGGTGTAAGCTGAGGTAGAGGGGGTACTAGAACTTGGTTGGGTCGCGGGGCGTAATGGCGGTGGTCCACTGATGGGTGGCGGAAGGGAAATGGGGTATGGTTGTTGATAAGGGGGAGGAGTATAATAAGGGGTTCCACCATATGCTAGTGGATATTGATTTGTTCCATACATAGGGGGTTGTTGGAGGTGTGAATTTTGGTGTGTAGTGGTACCAATCAATCCATCTGCTGAGTGAGACATCCCTGGTTTGTCTTGGCCAAATGGCATAGGTCTTGGGGTGTCAGGTAGTACTGTATATAAGTATCCTGATTGTGAATAAATGAGTTCTAACTGTTGGGGCTTTTTGATGGCTTCTTCTTCTGATTGGGTGAATGTGGTGGCCACATCTTTGGCAAGGAGGGAGACAAGTTATTTGAGAAACCAGTTGAGGCATTACTTCTTGGTGGCTTCTGCTTTGCATAGACTACATCACCGACACCATTCGTGAATGTGGTCAGCGATGTGTGTAGCAGAAGTTTGTTTAAGCTCTGAGAGTAGTTTGAGACCATTGTCATGGCAGATTGGAAGTTGAAAGAAGGTAAAAAATGCTTTGGCCAAATATTCAAAGGTCGTATGGGACCCAGATTTTTCTTCTACATACCACTTAGCTGATGGGCCCGTGAGTGTGCATTGAAATAATTGTAATCGAACAAAGTCATCCATAATGCTATTTGAGGAGCACCATAAATGAAATGCCATTATATGGTTGGATGGGTCGTCTCCCACTTTTTCTTCAAACTTGGGGATGTCTAAAGGTAGTTTGGTAGGCATTGCAGGCCATGTGGGGTCATGCAAAATAGGATGATTAGTGGGTTTAGACAGATCTAGTATATTAAGGGAAGCCAAGTATGGAATTTGGGGTTGTGGTGGAGAATTAATTCCAGCCATGGTGGGGATTTTTTTTGTGCCTGACCCTGAAAGAGGTTTGTTCCGGCCATAGTGTGAGTGTTATGTGTCCTTGACTCATGAGGGGGGCTAGGTGGGGTGGTACTTCCTCCTGGGGATGAAGCGTGCCCCCCGCTTCCTTGTACAAGAAAGTGGGTGGATGGTTGGTCTTGGGAAGTGGACCCAAGTAAGGTGGAACTGAGAAAAGTGGATCCTAATATAGTAGCACTCACAGGAGTGTGAGAAGGTGGAGTCGATGAGTTGGAAAGATTAGGAACTCCTCTTAGAATGGGAGGGAGATTAAGAAATCGTCTGGAATGACAGGGGTTCTATGGATCTCCTATGATGTCTGACTAGCAAAGTGGATGTGTACGAATGGTGATGAGAGAAAATAAATGAACAAGGGCCTTTATAATTTTTGGGCCTTCACACTATAATTCTCAATCGCATGTAATCACAAGAACATCATACATAAATCAATTGATACATAAGCATGTATGTGGGTAGGTGGATTTTGTTCACATGGGAGAACAAATAAAAACAAATGCTTGTGTCCTAGAAGACGTAACATCCTTCCTCTAAAAAAGAACTGGGCCTTCCAATAGCACTCAACAGTGGGGTCTGAAGCCATCGAAAGAGGAACTAGTGAAGGATGAAGTAATCAGTTATAATGAGGGGTAGAGGGTACATATCCTGAAAGAGCTAGTGATATTTCCCAATAGCCACACAAAATCCTATCAAGGTGCAATTGTAGCCCACAATTTCCACCTGGGTAGATGTCCTACAATTTGGTCACTAGGTACCTCGGTCAAAGAGTGGCATTTAGATTTTCGTCCTAAGAAATGGGTCATGGGCTGGATCCCATCCAAGAGGTGGGTGCATCAAGGGGGGACGCACATAACAACCGGACCTCGGCCTTCAACCCTTCATGGGTATCTCCCTGTCTTATGGTGTTAGGAACACTTGACTTGGAGGATTTAAAGTTCCCTATTTGACAACTTCTACTGTTTGATGATGTGAGAACCAAATAACGAGGAGTTATTTGGATGCCTATCCCTGAGATCCTACCTAGACTAAAAAAATTCTTTTGGCACCTCATGTGGAGGAAAACTTAGTGAGTTTTTAGAAAAAGATTATATGTGTTTGTTTGAGAGGTTGGGGGTGTGAACCAACCTCATTGAATTTAAGAGGAAGTGGATAGTTTTCTCAAGAAAAGGGTGGGTTGTTTTGGAATCTCTTTGGAGGAAATGTACTTCAACCTCCACAATTTGAGATGAAAACTATGTGAGTGAGTGGTGACTTTGTGTGTGAACAAGTGAAAGTGTGCCAAATTTTTAATAAGTTAGGTGTCACCTTGCTGCATGTGGACTTCTCTTGGTCCTTACAAGTGTTGATTACCTAAGTTACTATGTGTCATTTGTACAACCTTGTGGAATTTTAAAGTCCCTAGAAAACTAGCATGTGGACATATGGGTCCTTACTAATCCTTTAACTCCCTATTGTGATTTAATCTAAGAAATCTTTGAAACTATCCTAGATTGTGGACATGTGGGCATGTATGGGCCTGTTACAAAACCTTTAAACTTCCCTAGTGAGTTAATCTAGGAAAGTAAATTTCAAAACTATCCTTATCTTTGTAGCATGTGGGCATGTATGGGCCCTTACACTTTTAATATGTGTTTGAAAAATAAACTAAGAGGAGTCCCAAAGGGTTGTTGTCCTCTCCTAAATATTTTGTCTTTTTAAGGGAGATGACATTTTCCCTCAATCTCTTTCTGATTCTCAAGATCGCTTTGGGGCGCGAGAGAAGAGCATACTCAATGATTGATATCCAATTTCTGGTCCCAATGCAAGTTTTATATGTGATATATAACTATTCTCACTTACCTTTAATAAAAGAAAACCATCCATGTGGCAACATGAAAGAAAAAGAGGAAAAATAATGATTTTAACCCCCTAAGTATCTATGTTTTGACTGATCCCTTTATATGGAGATGGAAACTAAGTGTGGTGCATATTACAATGTGCATGGAATCAAGTTTAAGAAGGCTATGGGCCTTCAACAGATCACAAAAAACCTTACAATATTTGATTTTCTGGACAAGTGCGTGGGTCACAGAATAGACAGAGGCGCATTGGGCGCCAATGCATGAATTAACGACTGATGGGCGTAGGTGCGCAGAAGGCACTGAGAAATACAGTAAGTTTGGCATGGTACACAACCGTGAAGAAAATTCTAGATGAAATTCTCTCAACTCATCTTTGAATTTGGCTTTCAGTAGGCCAGCTTGGGTCGGTTATGGTTCCTGCAAGTTAAATAAACAAAAGGAAGAGCTAAAATAACCCAAATGGGGGAGGAAATTGATACCTTTCCCCAGTGGAGTCACCAGACTGTTGCGTATATTTTGTCACCTAAAAGAGCAAAATAGAGATGCTTACAAGACCAGTTGGGTTATCTAGGCAAGACAACAATGAAGGAAAGAATTAGAAGTATAAAGCATAAAGGATAAGAAAAGAAATAAACTAAGAACAATAAAAGAAACTAAACTAGAGTGCATAAGGACATTAGAACAAGAAATAAACAGCATTCATGCCACCAATGGAAAGGATTGTATTAGTGGAAAGAAAACACCAAAGAGAAAGGGAGGTATATGGTTCCCCTCTTCCTCCAAGGGAGGGCTCTTGGACCCCCAAAGATTGATCTCTTCTTACAAGTAACAAACTAGGATGAAATGGTGAAGAGAATCCAAAGCACATTCACTCAAGAGGTGATATGAATGGCTAAATGAAATGGTGCTTGCATGCTCTTGATGAGGAAAGAGGATCCTTCAAGAGAATATCAGCAGCATAATAATACAAATGAATTCCCTGAAAATATAGTGGACCCATGGCCTCCTTTTATAGCATATCTTTAAGGCATTATGCAACCAGTTCTTAGTGTGAACAAGGGGCCCTTTAGGGCACCCTTAGGTCTTTGACCAGCCCGCCAATGGGGTTCAGCTAAGATTTGGGTGTCAAATCGACTTGGAAGCTGAACCAGAAGTGGGTGGAAGGCCGACCAATATCATAAATGCATCGTTATGAGGGGTGCGCAGTTTTTTGTGTCCAAAAACGCGCATCATGCACATGTGCGCTTTTCTTTCATTTTTGGATGGCGCATGTGTGCGTGCTCCCTGTGTACTCTTAGCGCATTCTGATTTTATAACTGGTTGTATAGTTTTGGACCTTTTGGAAATGCATTTTTGGTCCATGAGTGAACTAATGAGTGTTTTGACGATGCTAGATTCCTGTAACCATTTGTGTATGATATTTCAGTGATAACACTGTGCATATCCCTTAATGAACTTTCTATAGTATCCAGTATGTCCTAGAGTAGTGCGCGCCTGTCTAACTAAAGTAGGAGGGGGTAGATCAACAATTATTGCAAACTTTGATGGATCTACCAACAACCCCTATTTACACACAATATGGCCTAGAAGCACTCCAAAGGGTGAAAAGAAGATTCACTTCTTCAGGTTTGGGGAAATCTCACATTGCTTTCACTTATCCAACATTAGTATTAAACATTCAATATGATTTTGCAATAAGCTAAAAAGAGTCTAGTCATCAAAATATGCTTCTAGAAATTTGTGTAAAAATTTATTGAATGCTTCGACCACCACCCTAGAAAAGATGGTTGGTGCATTCTTCAGTCCGAAGGGCATCACTATGTACTGGTAGGATCCCCATTATGTTGAAAATGTGGTCTTGGGGCGATCTTCCTTAGCAATCTTGATTTGGTGATAACCTGAAAATCCTTCTGTGAAGGAGTAAACTTCATGTCCTCCCACATTATCCAACACTTCGTCAGTAAACAGTGTAGGGAATGGATCATGTAAACATGCATCATTCAGTTTCCTCAAGTCTACATAGATTTTAACTTCTCCTGTCTTATTATCTTGGACCACCATAGGGATAATCCATTTTGAATCTTCAACAAGTTCTATGATTCCTGCTTCCAACATTATGTCTAATTCAATATTGACTTTCTTCTTATATTTGGGATTCGCTCTGTAAGGTCTCTGCTTCACTGACCTTGCATATGGTTTCAAGGGGATCTTCATATATCCCATGGGCCCTTTAATGCCCTTCATGTCAGTTGGTGGGAAACAAGTCATGATACTCATGCATTAGTTCTGTGATCTTGTCAATAGTGGCATCATCCCAATAATATCCAGCGTTTGTGAGCTTAGGTGCTTTCTCTATTCCAATATTGACTTTCTTGATTTTAATTGGATGTCCAATAAAATTTAGTTCGACTCCTGGTACTTCTATGTCTCTTTGTCCTTCTGTCTCTGTGATATTCAAATTCCTAGGATCATCGTATTCATCAACATTAATATTGTAACAACCTTGCAATTTATGAGTGGTGTAATCCACTCATCTTCTTCTTGCTACAAAGGGAGGTTAGGTGCCTCCTTAAAGACTTTTTGTCTTACAACTTGTAAAGATTGATCTATTGAGGGGTACTGACTTTCAAATAAAAATTTAGCTACAAAGTTCTAATTCATACCATACCAATCTAAAGTGGTGAGGCATAGTTCTTCTTGAAGATACCAATTAATAGGCACAGTGTCCAAAGTGTTGATGAATTTGTGCACCCAATGCTCTTGAGGGATGTTGCTCCAGGACTCCTCACAACTTCACACATAGTCCTTCGGACAACTTTGACCTGTGTATCTCACTTCACATCCTTTGCCTTGTTTTGAAAAGTGTATTTTCATCAAAGTGCAACATTGCACCCAGTCCTCGATGTTCTTCTTATGTGTTCCCCACCATCTTGTTGGCATTTCTTTTAAACCTTCATCTAGTGCCAACAATCATTGTTGTACTAGTACAATTTCTTCAAATTCCAACAAGAAAGTTTCTAAGTGATTTAAACCGTCAAAGGTGGGTAGATTACTTACTTCTCTTCCAATCCAGTGAACTTCCTTGGTCAATCTAGCACACCTCCGCGTAGAAAATTCACACATCTTGTTTTGCCAATTTTCCAGTGCATCTTCTGAATCTGATGAGCATGTGTTGTCACTTTTCCAACTTAAGTTCCCATCTATTGTAGGATTAATGTAATCCTTCTGTCTTACTATCAATTTATGTATATTATCTAGCTCACATGCACGGTCTTCTTCTCTGATAGGTTCGGTGTATCTGTGACCTTCATCAGGATCCAGAGGTGCAATGACCCTAAGGCCATCACCTTCAAATATCATTATTGTTTTCTTTAAGTCAACGACAGTAGAATTATTGAAAGCCAAATCAATTGCTAACAGTGTAGGAGAAGGACAGTTATCGTCAACTATCTCAATCACCTCGAAATTTGCAAATGTCCTTACCCTATCGATGTCCATAGGGACATTCTCCAATCTCCCAAAGGGGGTTACTGCTTGTTGTTTATCCATCCTAAGCCTGATAGGAGAATAAATTAACTTAGGTTTTCCCATCAGTGCCCAGGCATTCTTCGTCATAAAATTCACTTTTGACCCTAAGTCGAGGACCACATAATCTATGTCATAATCTCCAATCTGAGCATTAAGGTGTAGTTCCTTATTTGTCCTTCTCTTTTTGGATACTTCATGTACTTATTTATTCAGCAGAGGATCTATCCTACCTATCTCATACTGTCTGATCAAATTTTGTAGTTCTTGTACAGCTCTTTCATCCTTAATCACATTAATGAAAGTACATAAGAACTCCATAAGCTTGATTACCTCTTTTCCTTCTCCAGGTGATGCAGACTGATCAAATGCCAAAGGAATTCCACATTCTCTCACTTCTGGTTGTGTCTTTAATGAAGAAGCCCGATCTCTTCCAAGTTTGTTTCTTGCCTCTTCAAATGTATGTTTTTCTTCCCTCGGATCAAACACTTGTGTCCTCTCTACAGCTCTTCTAACCCTTGATTCTTCTGTAGTCTTTTCTAGAGTCACCCTATCTTCTCTTGTAACAAAGCCTCCTCTAGTGCTAACATCGACTCTAGGATCCTCTCTGCAAGGTTGTGCTGAGATTAGTTGGACTTGTTGGTTTCCTCCTCGTCTCTCCTGAAGCTTGGCTAATAACACAGGGCAATAGTCAATAACATGTTCAAATGAGTTGCAGTAGATTCAAGTGGTACAAGGGTTCTAACAGTCCCTTTCCAAATGTCCTAGTTGTGCATAGTTATAACAAATGTTCTGACCTCGACCTCGACCCATGCCTCCACCTCGTCCTCTTCCTCTGAATCCACTGTGAGGGTTGAAGTTTCCTCTTCCTGGAGAGTTAAACTGTGTAGCATTTCCTTCATGTTATACTTCACCTTGAATTTGATATGTGTCTCTTGATATTTCATGCAAGAGATCATAAGCCCTACAATATTTCTCATCATGCCCCACAGATTTACAGAATGCGCAGTAGAGGTTTGCAGGTGTCTGGACATATTTTTGCATGTAGTAGCATTCACCAGGGCAATGTCTATTTCTACATACCTCACACCAGGGTAGAGTAACCTACTCCAAAGGGCTTGGAGCCCTAGAGGCCAAGTACTTATGAAATAGGGGACAGTGCTCCTTATCGTGGCCTTCTGATTTGCACCTGATACACCAAATCTCATCTCTTTTATCTTTTCCCTTGTCTTTCTTCATATCTTGAACCTGCAAAGATAATCTAGTTAACTGAATCAAAATTTGGCTCATACCTAAGTTGGATTCTCCCATAGGGGATGATTCTAGTTTCATGTTTATCTCCAACACCTCAGCCTACAAAGCAACCTTTTGTTGCATCAGAGGAACTCTGATGTGGGGCAAGAGGGAAGAAATGAACCATTCCTTGTTCTTCTCATCTGGAATCTGAAAAATCAATCGGCCTATCAAGGTCTTAAACCTCTGATCAAACTCCCAAACAGGTTCAACTACTTTCTGCTTGATTTCTTTCAGTTTTGTAATGCATTGTGACTATGACTTAGGTTTCTTGAATTATGCACTCAACGCAGTCTTGATCTCGTTCAACCATTTAGGTTGTGCAACTCTGTTAACAAACTTCATCTACCAGCTCAGTGCTTGGTCTCTCAAGGTAGTACTAAACTAAGCTCTCTTAACTTCTTTGTCATTGACTTGCTTAATACTCCATATAGCCTCGCATAAGAACCAGTGTTGATCAGGATCTTTAGATCCATCTCCTCTAAAGATAGGTAGCCTCATTTCATCTACCATAGATCTTCCTATGTTTATTGATTGAGTATGTATTGAACTGTTGGTAACAATGCTGTGATAACTTTGACTATTGTGGTTACTTAATGTTTCTATGAAAACATGAGGGGTAATAGTACTTACTTCAACGTTCTGCGCAGTTCCTGAAGTTTATGATTCTTCTCGGCAAGGTTTTGTAGTCTTCTCTTCCTCTGGCCCAGCAGACCCCAAATGTTCCTTGGTCGATAAATCTTCTTCTTCTCCACTGTAGAACCCTTCATCCTGTGCCAATGGCTCATGACCCTGCTCAAACAGGTTCACCAAAGGAACTTCTCTAAATGATCTCCCACTGCACGTATGTCCAACCTCTCCGTCGTTGTCACTATCTGAATTCTTAAAAATTATCTTTTCAATTTGACCAACTACTGTATCTTCAAGATGTTCTCTCATGCAATAGCATCTTTATCTTCAACTTCAAGAAGTGTAAAATTTTCCTCTAGGTCCCTTAAAGAAATATCTCTCTGTTTGGCTATATGACTCTACCCTATCAATAGAAAACTCGGTAATGTACCCTCCAATAGTTCTATTAAACTAGTGGTCTAATGCTCTTGACACGATGTTATCAACTCTCTTGACCTTCTTGATCAACGTCGACGTCCAAACCATAGGTGGTCTAAATTTGATCTCAAACTGGGTATCTCCTAGTCTGGATAAAAACTTGTATAGTTCTTTATGAATTCCTCCAAAGAAAATCTCGTGTATATCAGTAAAGATATACCTTCGCAACCAATCCTTTGTCCTAAGATTAGGGTTCTTATTTTGAGCCTTAGAGAATTCCTTTTCTTGTTCTTCTATTCACTTCTAAATCTCTATCTTCGATGGAAACCACCTTGACATTCCCTCAAGAAGATCTCGGTCCCGACAATGAAACCATTTGTTGGCACAAGGGAATACCTAGAGTTCAACTCTAACAGCACACCAACAAGCCCTAACTATTGACCCCTTCGGAAACACCTACGAAGCAGATGCAGTCTCACCCAAAGTAGCAATAGGGGATTGCAGGACACAAGTGTCTACAACCAGAGGAAATGTAAAGTGGATCCAAGGCAACAACACGGAACAATCTAGTTACTCTTTATCTCCCTTAAACCTATTGCACAAGTTATATCTCAGGTCTAACACAAGGATGCAATAACAGTATATCAAAAGGTAAAAGAACACATCATCAATCACACAGAACAACAAGATATACGTGGTTCACCCTATCCCTAGGGCTACGTCCATTGAACTGTGTTTCTTGATATATTACATGAAAACATACAATTCTATTTGCGCTCTTAGCTTGCAAATCTCTCTCTCTCTTCTCTATCTCCCTTCCCTGCACACCCAGCTGCAGGGTTGATCTTCACACCTAGCTAAAGATCTTTGCAATCCAGAATTCTCTCACACACAACACTTCTCTCTCTTTCAATACTCAATAGTATCAACAACAATGATCATCCACAATACGACAACAACGAAAATAACAACAAAAAACCATACCAAGTCTTCTAGACCTTTATTTATACATTACAATGACCAACGTCTAGGTGTCAAAACCCCAGATCCAAAACCCTAGGTGTCTAAAACCCTAGGTTAGCTTGACCCGTACTTCCTGGGATTTTCCATCCTGTCGTTCCTTATTTTCCGYGAGGTGCTCCAAAGCACTCGTTGACATCTTCTTTTGCTTGCTGAGTTTTCCAGGATCCATCTTCCTTGATGATCTGTCATCCTCGATCTCCTTGTCTAACGACTTGTTTTCCCTTACTTCGCTCCTTCTTTTCTGCTTCTTTGACCACTTTGACCCAATCTCAGTCAATGTGTCTTCTGCGCAGTTCAGACTTCACCTTTCTTCCTTAATATTTGCTTTCTTCCATAACCAAGGGCAAACAACTATGTGGAGCCTTTAGGGTTAATCTCATTGATCACATGAGAGAAATCATCTCTCAAATGCATGCGGGAGGACACGGATTTATCAGAGTCATTTGAGGGTGAGGAAGGGGCAGAAGTGGATTTTCCTTTGTCAAGAGCATGGTGGTCCTCAGTTTATAACCTTTTGCTTGCATGGGAAGACTGTACTGGTGAGTGGACAGGGGCAACTTGGACAATTTGATTAATAGGTGGAGGAGCAAGTAGAGACAAGTTAGGTCAACCACGATGTTGGGAGACTGTCGGGTGGACAATCTCTTGCCATCTATTGTTTTTGAGGACTTCAGGTTGTAGTGAGACATG
>JASDQU010104590.1:14466-30436 GCA_032191745.1 Picea mariana | reverse complement strand
GTTGACATCTTCTTTTGCTTGCTGAGTTTTCCAGGATCCATCTTCCTTGATGATCTGTCATCCTCGATCTCCTTGTCTAACGACTTGTTTTCCCTTACTTCGCTCCTTCTTTTCTGCTTCTTTGACCACTTTGACCCAATCTCAGTCAATGTGTCTTCTGCGCAGTTCAGACTTCACCTTTCTTCCTTAATATTTGCTTTCTTCCATAACCAAGGGCAAACAACTATGTGGAGCCTTTAGGGTTAATCTCATTGATCACATGAGAGAAATCATCTCTCAAATGCATGCGGGAGGACACGGATTTATCAGAGTCATTTGAGGGTGAGGAAGGGGCAGAAGTGGATTTTCCTTTGTCAAGAGCATGGTGGTCCTCAGTTTATAACCTTTTGCTTGCATGGGAAGACTGTACTGGTGAGTGGACAGGGGCAACTTGGACAATTTGATTAATAGGTGGAGGAGCAAGTAGAGACAAGTTAGGTCAACCACGATGTTGGGAGACTGTCGGGTGGACAATCTCTTGCCATCTATTGTTTTTGAGGACTTCAGGTTGTAGTGAGACATGAGGAGGCATTGGRATACCAGGGACCTGTGGGGCTTGGAAGGGAGGCCTTTCAGGCCTAGGTTGGACCACTCCTTGCCCAATCCAATTAAAAAATCCATCTTGAAATAGCTGGCCTAACTCTTGCGAGTCTAGTCTGCATCAAAGTGTATAGAGAATCTTGGCCTTCTAGGGCCCCTGTTCCAATTTACTCTTCCTTGATTACCCTTGCCATGTCTACCTCTGCTGAAAAAGCTCATTTCTGTATGCATAATTGATTAGAAAATAGTTTCTTTAACAACCATACATGACAACTCTTTAAATATGAAATAAAATTTGGCTTAGCAACATATCAGACTCATGCAATCCAATCCATACAAACCATTTAATAGTTGTCAATGAGTAGGGGTTAAACAAGGGTTCTGGGATATGTGAGCGATTGTATTGAGCGAAAAGTGTTAACATGAGGGGGGGAAAGATCACGATTATTGCTCACATACATCAAACAATCAACGGTATCATAAACCAAAAGAATATATCACTGTAATTCATCTCTGTGATCCTTTAACTATCATAATACAAAACTTATCTTAACTAAAATTAAATTTTAGGAACAGGGAGTGGATAGTGAATATGGGAAGGCAAGGGGAATTGTAATGTGCGAAAAGTGAAGTAATGGTAGGGGAAAAGAGTGAATACTGTTCGAAATACCAATTAAGTGATCCATAAAAATAGTTTTGTATTCAATACAACTATTCCAACACCAATTAAACAATTATTGTGACCAATTAAACAATTATTGTGTTAAATGTTCATTGTCTCACATTCAATTTCCTTAAAAAACTTTCAATCAACACAGAATATAATCATACTCAAAATCGTCATGAATTTCACCCATATTGTTTGAAATAATTATGTTTCTTTTCATTTCCTTCCCTTTAAAACAAAATCCAAGGAACACATAGTCATATTGCTTCAACTTTGTTCAGCATAAAAAAAACATCAACCACTGCCCATAATTTAATTTCTCAAATCAAACATAGACACAGGGCTTTCCTGAGTTGAACAGACTCTTTTAAAACATGCCCAATTCCATTTCTTTGAAAAATTTAACAACTAAATTTGCAATGAAACCATACTACCAAAACCCCATGCTCATCTCTGATGGTGCAATAAAATAAAATGATGCACGATGTCTACATAGTCATACACAATAGACATTCAAGCCACATTTATCAATTCTTCAACTTGCAATAATCTCGATTGGGACAATTAAACACACAACAAACACCAACTTAAATTTATACCACGTTGTAGGAACACACAAACCAACGCATAACGCAAAGAGGCATCTGTGTGAGTGTACATATCCAATTACTCCCAATCAATCCATTTATAACAATGTTGAGTTATTGATTCAACTGTCACAACAAAAGGAGGCAATGATTGTATTTCCATTATCATTTCCAATTACAACTCTCCAATCAACCTGATCAAACAGAGATGATCCAACAATCAAAGCTACTGTCAACACTACTCAACCAATTTATGACAGTAAAAAAGATACCCGATAGAGTGCAATGGTTGAGTCAATCAAAATCAGGCTCTGTAACTAATGAACAAAATAATCAAGGGTTCGCTCAGTCACCAAACACAGGGAGATTGGTGTTCAACCATGTCAACTATAGGTGAGATCCTTCAAGACAAGCACGGTGGAACCGCAAGCCTTATAACCCTTAGCTTGTAAGATAGGGTGACAGTTCGACACCAAGTAGGGTAGACCATGGTGTAGAGGAGCAGAGATTTCTTGCTAGCCAGTAACCAACACCAAGAACACGTAGAAGCATAACCCTCATTTTTTTCCCCAATAGCCGAATAATGCTGATAGAAATGCAGAGCCCAGGTACTACCAACAAACCTAAAGCATGCTTCTTGGCATAATAGCCACCCCATAACCAACTGTGTGGATACCAATAACACAAAAAAGAGACCAAGACCAGGTGAAAAAGATATGTCATGACCAAAAGGTGGTTCAGAACATACACAGTAACCCCATAGCACTAAATACAACTAGGTGTGGTTACCATAACTATGAGGAGACAGCCAGCAAGGCTGAACAGAGTGAAACCCTCCAGCTAAAACCCATAAAGACAACAAATATCCATCACGGTCTCCACCGCACAGAACAACCAATGAAATCGCAACTTCAACCATTGATTTTTCCATTTGCAACGAATAACACACACAGTCATTCTAGAGAAAACACCATGTGTTTACATAGTTTCCAACCTCGAGAAAACACATAACATCACATTACTGATCCAATGTTCATTTCATACACGGAGTGAATTCATGGATGGGCGAAAAAAACCATACCTGTAACCAATGGCCTTAAAAATGCGAGCTTGGTCAAGCAATTCCTTCCATGCCTGAATCTTAGATCTTAACCACAACAAAACCGAAATGAACAATAACCATGCTAGGGTGACAGCCCAATGGGAGAAGTATGGAGTGATGTGCATTTACTGCACGCCACTTTTTCCATCCTCCATATCATTCAATTATGTAGTACACAACAACCAACCAAACCATTAATCCATGCCATTAATCCATGCATCAAAAATTGCACACATTGATTTCCAATTGCACCACCCAATCCACATTAACCATTTCCAACACCATACAATTCCATACATCAAGTTATCCCACCATAACTCAATACAAATCATATAGCCACTAACATTGCTAGTTAGGACTAACACCAATTTCTTTTAATTTCATTTGCATATAGTATAGCATAGTATAGCATAGTTCCCTTTTCTTGGATTTATTCCATATTGCTCGTGTATCTTGTTATAACTAACATGTGTCTTCTGCAGGCGTAACAAGTAATGAATCATGGCACCAATGGCGATGTAATAATAGTATATACAAGTCATTCATACATGGAATTTAGAGCTTAGAGCAATAGAACCAACACATAAAATGCATTATCCATTTTCCATTGTGACACAAACAAAACCAATACTTCATCATCAATCATGTCGAACCCTGTAAGCAGCATCGAAACAACAACATAAAATGTGCAACAAGACTATCTCTGATCCTCCAGTATAGAAGGGGGTCCTACCTACTAGTATTATATATCGTTAGCATAGTTTAAATAATAGGCTTTAGCAATAATTTGCGGGCAAAATCCTCGTTGTGATTTTTATCGTCAACAGTGGTGTCTAAAGACACCGTCACAACACTTAAGCACAACATATTATGATCATAACATCACAGGTTTTCCTTGGGGTCCCTAGTCATGATATGCAGGTTTATGTGTAGAAGCATCAGACATTCTATTCCCAGAATCCATCTTTCCCTTACCCTTGAGAAAGTGGTCCTGGTGTTTACCACCAATATTTCCCTCTTCATGCAATCTGTGTTGATCAATAATAAAAAAATTTACAGAAAAATTCAAAGGAGTAATCCTTATCATCTTCCTTGCATGCTTGCGAGTTGGTGTGGAAGGTCGACACAAACATGTTAAATGGTGTTCTCAAATTCATCAGGACCGGCTATATGGTTTATCCATCCTTCTTCTTTTAATTCTCTATGCATTCACCCAATTTCAACTGGAGTCCCTTGACATGTGCCAAATATTCCTCCATTCTCTCAAAGTAAAGAGCATCGAGAGATACCAATTCTTTCTCCAACTACATGACATGGCTCTCGTTGACTCCTTGGAACCAGGTCTTCAGCTTCTTTTAGACCATATGAGGACATCCAATTCCACTAAGGTGAAATTGGATTTCCCATGAAATGTAGGTCATGTTGACCCCTATAGCCTTGTCCTTTTTCCCATCAATAGAAAATTTTGTCGAAGCATCTGTTGGATCTAGAATCACAACCTTGGTATACTACCACTGTCCCTTACTCTTCAATAGGTTTTCCATATCTAGAGACCATATTGTATAACTTGATATGTTTAGAAAAATAGGATCAATATTTGAATCCATCTTCGATATCTAGACAAATTGGTATGTTTCAATAATTTCCAATCGACAAACCACCAGCGT
Source organism: Picea mariana (assembly GCA_032191745.1). Lineage (NCBI taxonomy): Eukaryota > Viridiplantae > Streptophyta > Pinopsida > Pinales > Pinaceae > Picea > Picea mariana. Next base: position 25,834 of record JASDQU010104590.1, on the reverse strand, counting down.
AGACTCAATCACGCAACAAATCCAACTCAACAAGGTTTGCAAATATCAAATCGAGGTTTAAACCATAGACTCTGATACCCTGTTGGGTAATAAGGTGGAACACAACATGAAACAAAGAACATAGTACTGCAAATAATCGAAGAAGGGAAAAATTCTGAAGAATAGAGGCGGGGACTAAAGACATCGTCACAACACTTAAGCAAAACACATTACGATCAGAACATCACAATGCATATTGCACGTCTTGATCTTCATGGTCTATTTTTCAATCTCAATTCACATTCATCATGATGATAATGACCCAAAGGGTCCTCTTTTATAGTATCAATATCTAATCAACTCCCATAGAATATAGAAGATCTTATCCACATATAACCATCAGCAGTTAGGTTTGACTCCACAAAATCCGCTCTGTCAAGTTGGCTCGACAAGACTCTACTCGACTAAATATCCATCCAACTCATAGTTTATTGTTGGACTAGTCTATCCACTGCCCAACTATCTTCAACTATTGGTCAACTTTCCAACTAACATGCACTCTGACTACCCAATTGATCGGTATGGTGTGTTGGTTGATCACCCAATTGATTGTATCTAGATGTGAGTTGATCTCTCTACTGACTAAACCGAGGAGATGTGTGATGAGCCATCAATGCTTGATGTCCCAACACTTTATTCTCTGTTCCCTTGATATGCTTGATGTCGAAGTCGTACTCACTTAATAATTCCAACCATATTGCTTGCCTAGCATTTAAATTTGGTTGCTCAAAAATATATTTCAGACCACTGTGGTCTATCCTTAAATTAAAATTTATTTCCCATGAGGTAATGCCTCCACATCTTCAATGCATGAATTATGGAACCAAAATTCAGATTGTGTTATGTAATCTACCTCATGCTCTTTAAGCTTTCTGGACTCATAACTAATGACATGTCCATTCCGAGTGAGGACTCTACCAAGTCCTTCTTTGCATGCATCTGTACATACCACAAAATTATCATTTGGGTCAGCAATATTCAATATAGGTGCACTAGTAAGTGATTCTTTCAACAAAATAATTTTTTCTTCACATTTTGTTGTCCATTCAAACTTAATTCCCTTCTTTTGTAAAGAAGTGATGGGATGAGAAAATTTAGAGAATCCTACTATAAATCTCATGTAGTATCCAACTAATCCAATAAAAGATCTGATTTCTAAAAAAATCCTTGGTGTTGGCCATCCTCTAATGGCTTCAATCTTCTCTGGATCCACTACCATACCCTCTTCTGAGATAATGTGCCCCAAATAATGGATCTGATTTCGGTAAAAGGAGCAATTTCTTAACTTGGAATATAGTTGATGTTACCTTAGAACTTGTAGCACCAACCTCATGTGATGCTCATTCTCTTCTTCTAACTTAGAATAGATAAGTATGTCATCCAAGAACATAATGACAAACTTATCCAAATAATTTATGAATATGCCATGCATCAAGAACATAAATACATTTGGTGCATTGGTTAGTCCAAATGGCACCACTACAAATTCATAATGCCCATACCTAGTTCTAAAATTTGTCTTATTGATGTCTTCTTTCATGATTCTCAGTTGGTGATATCCTAATCTTAGGTCTATCTATGAAAATATCTTTGGTCCTATTAGATGGTCAAATACGTCATCAATCCTAGGTAGGGGGTACTTTTTTTTCACAATGGATTTGTTCAGCTATCTAAAGTCAATAAATAACCTCATTTTCCCATCTTTTTTTTTCACAAAGAGTACTAGTGCTCCCCAAGTTGAAACACTTGGGCGTATGTATTCCTTCTTCAAAAAAAATTCTAGTTGCATCTGTATTTACTTTAATTCTAGTGTACTCATTATGTAAGGAGTCTTTGATATTAAGGTATCTTGTGGCACTAAATCAATAGAGAAATATATATACCTCCTTGGTAGCAATTCTGGTATTTCTTGAAATACACTCTTGAACTCTTGCAATACTGGAAAATATTCAAGGCTTGTCTCTTTAGAATTTTCTAGCTCCTCTTCATGAGTTTCATACAATTGGCATCCATTCCTAACACATCTCTTCAACTGCTGGGATAAAATATCCCTGATGGATATGGGTCTTGGAATTCCTTTCACATTGTTTTGTTTCTTCTCTTCATCAAGACATGTAAATGTCTTATTGTGGAAATCTAGGAAAACATGATGCTTTTCCAGTGAATCCATTCCAATTAGGATATCATAGGATCCTAAGGGTATGATATTCATGTCAACCTTGGTGTACACTCCATTCATATTTATTGGACAATCTCTGATGATCTCATTGATCCTTTTTTTGGTTCCAATGGCCAGCATAACCAACCATGATCTTTCAACTTTGTTTTTATTAAAATGAAATCTTTCCACTATTTTAGGGTAAATTTAACTATGGGTTGTTCATGAATCAATTAAAATCACAACAATATGATTTGTGATCTTACCTTCCACCTCAATCATATGGGATTGATTTTCTTCTTGTCAGTCTTCCAGGGCGGCATTGATCTTGGGAATACTTATACCCATATCTTCCACTCTAGTAGCCTCTTGGATGTTGTGTAGTGTCTTTGTTTTACCCTCTCGGTGGGGGAAAATCCTTGTACACGTTTGAATCCCCAACATTTGATAGGTGTTATTCCCATTTTCTCCAAGGAGTATTCCTTCTTGGATTCATTCTTATGTTGAGCTTGTTTATTTGTGCTAGGATTGTTCCTACGAGAAGGATGTTTGAATAATTTCCTTCTCTAATTAGATTTATCCTTTTTCTTATATTTCCAAGACTTCTGAAAAGAATCTCTACCTTTGCCTTGATCATACATGCACTTATCCCTTCTAATGACCTATGTCAAGGTTTTGGGTTCATCATACTAAATTTTATCTTTATAGAAAAAGGGAAGTCCACTCAAAAACCTTTGTATCTTCACCTTCTCATCCTTTATAAACCCCACATACTTCATCAATACCAAGAACTTATTTTCATATTCTCCCATGGTCATGGTCCCCAACTTGAGTTCAAGGAACTCTTGCATATTCCTGTCATAGTAGTGCTCTGAAGGATGCTCCTGTTGAAATTATTTCTTGAACTACTTCCAAGTAATTATACTCTCATCCAGGTGATCAACTTGCTTCAACTAATCCCACCACATAGCATATTTTCAATGAAAATGGTATGTGGATGAGTAGTTGTGCAACTAAAAATACTTTAAGATTCCAAGAAACCAGGCTCCAACATCATCTTCCCTTTCTCTTTCACCATCAAAGGATGTTGGCTTAAGCTTCCTAATCTCTCCTTATAAACTGTCCAACTCATATATCCTTCTTTGATGCCTAACATGAGACACTTCTGGAATACTCCTTGACTCTTCAAATGCATAAAATTTTCTGACTTAGTGAATAGGTGATTTTTTTGTATGGGTTCTAATAACACTCCATGAGTGACTAGACCTTCTATAGTTATCTATCCTTTCCTGATGTCTGCCTCTTTCTTCATGTCTCAAGTCTGATCCATTTTTCACTTGTCCCTACAACTGATTTAGGATTTGCATCATCTGAGAATTTAACTAGTTCTTCTCTTCTTGTTACTTCGTTATCTTCTCATTATCATCTCTATAACTTTGCACCTCCATCCTCAAGCTTCTCATAGTCTCTATTCATTTTGTTGGTTCCATTCTGATACTATATTCATTATATTATTTATTTGTATTACCAACATTGATATCTTGGCCTTTGGATTCTCTCTCATGACTAAAGGCTCCCTTTCCATCCTCCATGCCTAAAAACTAAAATCCTAGCTTGAAATAACATGCTTATATCCCTTAATTCTGCAAAATGTGAAAGAAACCATTTTGTTAGAGTTAGGCATCTCATACAAAAGGCATTTGTTAGTTAAATCTACAAGTGATTCTTCTTCTCAATTTATGAATAATTATATCGCAATTCTCCAACTTCTAATAGCTCTAGATTATTATCCTCTGATTTAGCTTTCCAATGACTATTCTCTTGCCTCAATCTGATCTCTAAGATGAAACTTATGGCCTATTGAAACAATCCCTTTTCTTCCCCAAATTACAATTATTGTGAAATTTGTCTTCAATTGATGTTAACTTTATCATCAGTTCACTACCGGATATTGAAATAATCTAGATCTGGACCTTTCCAAAATCCTACATCCCTAAATTATCTGATAACCCGAATGGTAAAGGTTCCATGGGGCAAGGTTCCTTCATTTGAATCTAGTCTCCCATTGACTTCCTGCACAAGGTTTTTCTTCACAGATGTCTTGAATCTTCAGATGATTAAGAGTTCTACTGCAAGGTTCCATTCCTAAACTTCAATATGCATGACATATGACATTCATCCCTCCACAAAAACAACAACCGCAAGGAACTCCAAATGCTTGGATGGTCTAGGTTCCATTTGACTAGGTTCCACCTATACGAGACCGCCACATAACATTCCAATAATGTGCTTCCACCTAGCCTTCATGCATCTGATTTCCAACTGTTCTCATCATATGAGGTTCATATCAGGTGGAATCCACATAGGGATGACATGTCCATCCATATAGTATCTTCCTTCTACCTAGGGCTCGTGGTTATTCCCTGCCTAGCTCTGCATCTAATAATCTAGCATCCAACTTTTTGTAAAAGTCCATTTCTTAGGAATTTTGGATCTCCAAATTTCCAGATGGTCTAAGTTATGTCATCTGGTCTTTCTCTCCACGACTTTCCACCATGTCCAGTAGATGAGTACACTTCTAACATGGCCCTATGACATGATGTAGCACTCTGACATGACAATTGTTGATGTGGTACTTTTTTGGCGTGATAATGGTTGGCATGGCATCCAAAATCCGGCTCTTTGGAAAAATTCCCCTTATCAAAAATTTTGGATCTCTAGATGGTCCCAGTTCCACCTTCTAGTATCCAGGTCTTTGCATAAAGTCATTTTGGCACAAGAACAGACCCAGGGTTCAATGTTGCAACAGCGCACCAACAAAACCCTAACAACCATCCCTTTCGAAAACACCTACAAAGCAGATGAAGTCTCACTCAAGGTAGAGGCAGGGGTGGTTGCGGGACTCCAATGTCTGCAACCTTAGCTGGGACATAGATCTGTGACTGTAACACCTTAACAGGGCACTTAGCATTTATAGTTCATCAATATCCAGTCTTAGTTTACAGCGCAGTTAAACCCTAATTACATAGCATTGTAGTATTTAACCAGATCTACAATATTCAAGCACTAAGCACATCCACATAGGCCAAATCTAGTATTCATCCATACTATTAAGCACATAGAATTAACATATCTATCTACCATTCATCTATATCGAAGCACTAATAAAATTAACATATAAACACATCAATACATCGCACAAAGTAGAGCAACATAGAATGTACGTGGTTCACCCTCACCCTGGNTTTAACCAGATCTACAATATTCAAGCACTAAGCACATCCACATAGGCCAAATCTAGTATTCATCCATACTATTAATCACATAGAATTAACATATCTATCTACCATTCATCTATATCGAAGCACTAATAAAATTAACATATAAACACATCAATACATCGCACAAAGTAGAGCAACATAGAATGTACGTGGTTCACCCTCACCCTGGGGCTACGTCCACCAACTCTTCATCTTCTTTATTAGCTTCTTCAATTAGTTACATGCATAGAGCCAAAAAAAACCTACTCCGTAGAGGACAAGAGATCTGCGCACCTTGCTAGATCCTCCTTCCCCAGGCTAGGTTACAACACTAGGCCTCTTCTCAATCTCTTACACTCACTTGCACTGAGATCTGCAAGCCTCATACAGTATGCACAAAAGAAATCTCCACTTGGCACTTAGCACTTTTGATCACACAGATCGAACTACCGAACTACTTCATATATCGCTCAGCCTTCTATTTATTGATCCAGGAGGCTCCCCAGGCTCAGAAAATGCTCAAAAATCAAAGTTCTCAAAATTGGATGAAACCAATTCCATCGCGCCTGACTCGTCATGATGATTCCAGCCATATATTCATTTCCTCAAAAAAGACTCCGGATGTGAACAATATCGCATGGCAATCAGATTCTTCTGTGGCAAAAGTCAATGGTCAACTGGCAAATGAATAAGTGTCACATGGCCCAGAAATGTAAATCCACGTGGCACTTCACTACTGGTTGGCATGTAAATGGTTTTTGGGGGTCCACGGGATTCGAACCTCTGACCCATGGCTAGCTCCAAGTCTTTGGAAAAGTTCAATTACCAACCTGCCAAAAGTCAAATTTATGAAAAAAACCCACTTTCCTATAGTTTTGGAGTCAAATATCCAAAGGAGGGTGCAAGGGGGCTAGGGATAAGCCCCATCATGTGGTTTCATTATAGGAGCACATCCAAGGGCTAATTATGGGCGCACCGAAGGGCAGATTAGCCCAGATCCCATGGAAGGCGCCCCAAAACCAAGAGCTAATAGTTAAGGGGGCTGGCGCATAGCACTTGGAGCACTGGCACTTGGCCATGTGGCCCCATGTGACCTGGTAAAGGGGGAGCACACCCTGTCTTAGGGGATACTCTACATTTTTGGTTTAAAAGTGATTTTTAAACATTACAGAGGTGATTTTTCCCTGATATTATGCCCAGAAAATGGATTTTTTGAGGATTTTAGGCCATTTGAAGGGGGATTTGATCCCAGAAAGAGGCCAGATCTTGAGGGAAGTTGGGATTCCTCATCTGAGCCTTGAAAAATATAAGAACTAGGATTTTTGAAGCTTGTAGGAGGACCTTTTGATGCAGGGTTTTGAAGGAGCAGTTTGTAAATTTTGGTTTTTTCTCATGTTTTGAGAGGCGTTTTTCTCATGTTGTTGAGATGATTTTGATGGGGCATGCATGAATATGAGCAAGGAGGTCTTGCACAAATTACATGAAGCATGCAATGTAATAGCAAAGAACATTGTAAGAGAACTTTGATCATTTTTAAAGAGCAATAAAGAGGTCCTCCACTTGGAAGCGGGCCTGGAGACGTAGCCAACGATTGGTGAACTTCGTTATCAACCTCTTGTCTCTATTTCTCTTTTTGTTTTGTTGTTCTATTCTCTTCATTTGCAGCATGGATATTATTTTCTGATATCTTTATTCATTAATAAGCATCAAGTAAAAGTCACATTTGATATTCCGCAAACAAGATAACAAGTTTATGTATTTCGCATTCTTAACGATCCGATGAAAAAAGTACATTAAACTAACTTGCAAGTTATCAGTAATACCTTCGTTTTTGGATCAATTTTATGGTATCAGAGCGTTTGTTTGTGAAGTTTTGACAGGAATTGCAAGCATTGGATGCTCATGAGAGCAAAACTCAAGCGAGGAGAAGGCCAACTTGAGGCTCTTGACACGGAGATTCAAAGGCGACCACATAAGCAAGAGATGTCTTCGCCACAAAAATTGGGTCCCTTCAAATCTGAAGATGATTTCTTTGAGGCCTTTAAATTGTTGCAAGCCATGGTAGAGGAGCTTTACCATGTAAGAGGTCAGCAAAGGAATCCAAAAGTTGAAGAAGGTGAATCTTCGGTAAGAGAAGAAGGAGGAGGTGGAGGTGGTGGACCTTCGGAACCTTATTCTCCTTCATCATCATCATCTAATAATGAAGCAAGTGTACATTCCTCCAAGGATAAGAAAAAAAACTCATCTTTCTTCTGATATGCCATTATTAAAGTTAGATGTAAAGTTTCAATTACCCACTTATGATGGTGAACTAGATGCAGAAAAGCTAGATAATTGGGTGAGACAATTAGAAGTCTATTGCAGAATACAAAAGATTGTTGATGATGAAACTAAGATCCAACTAGAAAGTCTCAAAGTGGGAGGCACAACTCTCATATGGTGGGAAAGCAGAACTAGAGATGATCTTAAGAAAAGTGGTAAAACAATCTCTTCCTGGAATGATTTTGTTATTGCATTAAAACAACCATTTTACCCTTTAGCTTACATACAACAAGAAATGATGAATTGGCAATGTTTAAGGCAATCAAAAGGTCAAAGTGTACAAGAATATACTCAGATATTTCGTAAGAAAGCTTTAAATTTGGGTATTCCATTATATACACAAGAGACACTCCTAAAATATATTGGTGGTTTACATTCTTATCTTAAGCACACTATTCTTATGCTAAATCCTTCTAACTTTGATGAAGTATGTGTTGCGCCTCTTTCGTCACCTTAGTGAGAAAAATAGAGCTGCTTGCAAGCTTAGTTGGGTTTGCTAAGCAGGACAGCTACAAGGAAAAGGGTTAGAGAAAGAAACATAAAACAATAACTAAGAATTAAACTAAGAAATAAAACAACAACTAAATTTATAAAAATAGGGACATAAGGACAAAAGAAACAATGAGACCCATGTCACCAATGATAAGGCTGATATTAGTGAAAGAAAACATCGATAAGAAAGGGGACTATGAGTCCCTTCTTCCTCCAAGGGAGGGCTCTTGGACCCCCACAAATAAGCTCTTTTTACAACTTTGAAAATGAAAATGAAAATGGTGAAAGAATTCTTTGCTAATCCACTCAAGGGGTGAGATGGATTACCCAATGCAATGATGCAAGTATACTCTTGGCAAGGATAGAAGAGTCCTCAAGAGAATAATGGCAACATAAATTTGCTTTGAATTCCTTAAAAAATGAAGTGTATCCATGGCCTTTTTATAGCATTCCTTTGGGTTATTGTCCAACTAGTTTGTAGTGTGTAAAGAGGCTAATTAGGGCATTTCTAGGTCTTTGACCAGCCACCCAATCGAATCCAATCCAGATTTGAGTGTCAAATCAACTTGGAAGCTGAACCATAGGTAGGTGGGACGCCGACCACTCACATAAATGCGTTGTTTCTCAGGTGCACGGCGTTTTGCGACCATAGTCGAGCATCGTGCGCATGTGTGCGATTTCTGCGTTCCTGTTTTGTGCATGTGCGCGCGCACCCAGTGTATTCATAGCGCCCTTTAATTTTTTCACTAGTTGTATGGTTTTGACCCTTTGTAAATGCTTTTGTGTTCATTCAGGTCCATGGATGACTTCATAACTGTTTGACGATGCTGAATTCTTGTAACCATTTGCGAACGAAATTTTAGTGATAACAGTATGTGTACAAGCCATTCACATTGAATCTAGCAAAGGGAATCTTGGTGATAGTGTTTATACAGATACTTGGCAAAGAAAGGATGCAGGGAAAAGGAAAGAGAAGAAGATAGCAACAACAAGAAAGGAGAAGCCTACTTGCAAGAATTGCAAGAAAGTAGGCCATGATGAAGATCGTTGTTGGGTCTTACATCCTGACTTGAAGCCAAAGAAGTTTGTCAACCACCGAAGGAAGAATACCACAACTACGATAGTTCAAGTGGATCTTCGATCAGATTCCGGTGATGAGACATAGGTTGTAGCTATGGGAATCTGAGGTATAAATTTTGTTGCAAGTTCTAGCTCTTCTAGATCAGTTGATGAAAATGATGAGTGTAAAAGGAATGAACTTTTCCACATAAGGGTTATAACACATAATGTTAAAGTTGATACTCTTGTAGACAGTGGATCACAAGCCAATCTAATTAGTGAAGATGTTGTGAATAACTTGGGACTTGAAATTAAGTCACATCCTAAACCATATCCATTGGGATGGATATGTGGTGATAACAATTTATAAGTAACCAAGCAATGTAAAATCAAGTTTGCAATCACTTCTAATTATGTTGATGAAGTAGAGCTTGATATAGTGCCACTGGACATATGTGGAATTGTATTGGGAAGCCCATATATTTATGATAGGAAAGCCATATTCTACAAGGAAGAAAATAGATATTGCTTGAAGAAAGATGGGAAGGAGTACATTGTTCATGGTCATCGCATGAAAACTGACAGGTCCTTTGCAGCTACAGGGCAGTTAAAAAGAATGGTAAATGCAAGCAAAATTTTAACACTTATGTCTATAATAAAACATGAAGTTAGTGATGCTAAACATGAGATGATTCCATATGTTTCAAATAGTCATGAAGTGTCACCAGGGGTACAACATGAGGTTCAACTGCATAATTTGATTATTGTTCCTGTTCAAAAGAGGAAGCATGTTATTTCATTAGCACATTTAGTATTGTTAATTGGTTTGCTGCTATTCAGTAGTGTATGGATGCTAACAACGACAAACAATGTAGATGAGTGTGCAGTTGATGGAATGATTACTTTGATAAACAATGTTATCTCAATTTTCATGTTTGTTGTGATTAGTCAGGTGATCATTATCCCAATAGAGAGGATGGATGATACAAGAAAAAGTGGGGAGGTAGTACCCTCACTTCTTACCTCAGTAAAAGCAGACTTTTGGTGGTCCAAAAGCTTCCAAAGTGGGGAGGAATGATCCAGGAGGCTCTCCAGGCTCAGAAAATGCTCAAAAATCAAAGTTCTCAGAATTGGATGAAACCAATTCCATCACGACCGGCTCATCGCACTGATTCCGGTCATATATTCATTTCCTCAAAACAGACTCCGGATGTGAAAAATATTGCATGACAATCAGATTCTTCTATGGAAAAAGTCAATGGTCAACTGGAAAATGAATAAGTGCCACATGGCCTAGACATGGGAAGGAACGTGGCACTTCACTACTGGTTGGCATGTAAAAATTATTTGGGGGTCCATGGGATTCGAACCTCTGACCCATGGCTAGCTCCAAGTCTTTGGAAAAGTTCAATTATCAACCTGCCAAAAGTCAAATTTATGAAAAAAACCCACTTTCCTATAGTTTTGGGGTCAAATATCCAAAGGAGGGCGCAAGGGGGCTAGGTCTAAGCCCCAACACGTGGTTTCATTACAGGAGCGCATCCAAGGGCTAATTTTGGGTGCACCCAAGGGCAGATTAGCCCAGATCCCATGGAAGGCACCCCAAAACCAGGAGATAATAGTTAAGGGGGCTGGCGCATAGCACTTGGAGAGCTGGCACTTGGCCATATGGCCCCATGTGACCTGGTAAAGGGGGGGGGTGCCCTGTCTTGGGGGCTACTCTACATTTTTTGTTTAAAAGTGGTTTTTAAACATTATAGAGGTGATTTTTCCCTGATATTATGCCCAAAAAATGGATTTTTTGAGGATTTTAGGCCATTTGAAGGGGGATTTGATCCCAGAAAGAGGCCAGATCTTGAGGGAATTTGTAACAACCTGTTTCCCCCAGTCTGTAAAAGTAACTATACTGCCAAAGAACTATGGCAAACTCAAATATGTGAATGTGTGATTTGAATGAACCTTAGTAAAAAGGTCCATGAATGTAAATAATGTTATATATATATATATATATATATATATATATATATATATATATATA
>JASDQU010104590.1:3308-14306 GCA_032191745.1 Picea mariana | reverse complement strand
AAAGGTGGTGGAAGGCACCTAGAATGGTGGCGTTAACTTCCACCGAACCAAACCATATTTGGTCTTCACTGGCCCTAAGAACCAAGAGTGGCTCGCTGGCCCTGAAATGAATTACTCACCAGGATGGTAGGTGAAGAGGCTCCTCATGAGTTAATGAGGGATGGGGGTGAACCACCCATCTGTGGAGGCCTCAGACCTGACCACCGCAGGGGAATTCGTGCCACACACAACCTCGCCAGAAAAATAAAAGGCAGGTAAAAGGTGTGGAGGAAAAAGGGCACCCGAGGGGGATCTCAGGAGGAGGAGATCAGAATAAGTCTGGAAAAAAATCACAGAGTGAGTGATAGAAGAAAAGAAGGAGAGTAACCTTCGTTCTCGGTCACTGAAGAACAGAGACAGAGAGTCTCAAGCATCGTGGTCTAGCTCGGGGGTGGCTAGTGGTAAATCCATTTGGAGTTGTTGAGCCTACTGTTGAGTGGAAATGAGCACCCCTCTCAGCAGTTGCACCAAGTCTGGTGTTTTTTTGATAAGTGTTTTATATCTTGTATCTTGAAATTTATATGTTGACTTGTATTCTCATAGTCTGTGAAATTATGAATGGTTTCAATATAAGACTGTCTGCATGGTGTTTTGATCTGAAATGATGGCTATATGCTTTTGTTGGGAAGACCACATATGGCTTATGTTTATATATATATGTATATATATATTGAGCTAATACAGATTTTCAAGTCTGTTCTCGGGAAATGTATTTCCCTTATTTTATCTCAAATAATGCTTTGGATAGATCTTCCCATAGGGACACCCTTTTTAAAGTTTACCCAAGAATCTGTCGAAGGATTTGATGACATAAGTCTGAAAAACCCTGCACGAGAGAGAATGGTATTCCTAGACTTCGATATTTCAGAGTTTCGGCACCCGAGGTATCTAAGTGTGAGTCCTCTTGTACTCGCGAGTCCCGAAACCCCAACCCGCGAAATCCTGAAATGATAGCGTGGGGATGAATTAAGGACCTTTCAGTGGTTCGGTTCCCAGTATACCCTTCCTCTTGCTAAATGCATGAATGAGATTCTTTCAGAGGATCTAAGGCTTGTTACGACCGTTAAATTGAATGAAGGAGCGCAAGCGTTAATGCCTCGACCCCTTTTTACCTTCGTAAGTAACAAAGAAATCGGGACCGTCGATTTCAAGACCCCCGGGGATACCTGGACCATCCAGCTGAAGAATACACATGGCAGCCAGTAAGCATTTCGGCTTTTTGGCACCCGGGAGATCAGAGGGTAAGAACCTTTGTCCTCACGACTCCCGAAATCCCGATATGCGAAATCCCGAAATAATAGCGTATGGCTAAATCCCAATATTTCGGTATTTCAACATTCGAAATATCCTAAGGGCGAGCTCCCTTGTATCTGCCAGTCCCAAAATCTCGATGGAGTAAAACCCCGAAAGGTGGAAGGACATGTTTTAATCCGAGGCATTTCTAGTTATGACAAACTATTGGTTCCCTTCGAAGTTCAGCACTTCGAGAGACAAAAGGGAAAAGGAAATACATATATCGTGATTTCCCGAATCGAAAAAGCCGACGAGCACCTCTCCGATAAGGTCTATGGTCATAGCCGTCGATCATAGGAGTACGGGTAAGGAATGGCAGGGTCTGTATCAGGCCCCATAGGTAATCGGGAATTCTATTCCTTGGTAAAAAGAAGGAAAAAGACTAAAAATTCTAGTTCCCGTAGTGGGTATGTTACAAATTGGTTTCAGAGCATGGTTACAACACTTGGCCTGCTTGGGCTCATGAATGAGTTGCGCAAGAGCTCCGTTCGAAACACTCCTAAAAGGAGTAACTCCTTATCCTGACCCCCTCAACTAAAAAGTCGAAGTTAAGAATGAAAAACTCCTATTGTGTGTGTGCATGAGAAAAATATGAAATATGTACTGGTTATAAATGAATATGAACATTGACTAACAACCAGCGTTTTTCCTTTTGCACACAAGCAGAAGATCAACCGCGGGAAATTACAGACGTATAAAATGTTGACTCACCATGAAGTGGGGGAAGGCTCCCACAATAGAGACGAAGAGTCTGACGAAAGGAGGGCGGTAGGGACCCCTCCAGATCTGGCTGAGACTGTGAGGAGCCTCATGGTCAAACTACAAAGCTGTGAGGCTGACAATGAAAGGATGATGAAAGAACAAGAGAAACAAATGAAAATTAATGCAGTTTTACTACAGAGCTTATTCGACTTACAAAGACAAATGCAGCATGAACCTGAGACATAGAAATGTGGTCATGTCATTGGCCACACTGAAAGAAGCAGCTCGAGAAAGGTCCACCCCAGAGATAAGGGACAAGCGTTGGACAATTCTTCTGAAAAGGAAGTTGGCGGTTCAGAGGGCTCTTCTAGCATCAGAACTAGTTCTTGTACCCGAAGAAGACATAAGAAGCGAAAGATTTCCAAGGGTCATAACTTTGAGGAATTCAGGAAGGCCAAACCACCCTCCTTCAATGATGAAATAAAGAAGGGAGAGGAAGCAGAGGCCTGGCTGCTTGGACTAAAGAAGTATTTCAGAGTCCATGACTTCTTAGAAAATTTGAAGGCCCGAGTGGCCACCTTCAACTTGAACAGAAAGGCTTCCATCTGGTGGGAAGACCTTAAGAATGTGAAAGGGGTTCGCGAAGAGGAACTGTCCTGGGAGAAATTTGAGAAATTCTTCCGGAAGAAGTATTTGTCGGAAAAATATTTCGACGAGAAGACTAAAGAGTTTTATGAACTCAAGTTGGGACAACTCACTATAGAAGAATATGTCAACAAATTCCTAGATTTGTTGAGATATGTACCTTATATAAAAGAAGAAAAGGAAAAGGTACAACGCTTCATCAGCGGACTACCTAAGGACTATCAAAATAGAATTGAATTTGATGAGCCAAAGACCCTAGAAGATACTATCCAAAAAGCAAGATATTGTTATGAACAGCTTGAACATAGAACAAAACCTCGCGAAGGCTGGAAGCAAAAGAATAGTTTGGGATTCCAGAAAAAGGCGTTTAAATCCCTAAGATTTAAGGACATAAGAAGAACCCAAGAATGATCTTCCCAGCCTAGAGCATACACCAGCAGAACTTTCCCTCCTTGAGCGGAAATAAAACTTTTGGATCTGTACTAGTAAAGACTGATAACACAAAGAGAGAACCTTTGAAATGTTGGGGTTGCGGAGAAGAATATCTACTGAGAGACTGTCCACGTCGACAACAAAATAGTCGGAGAATTTATAACATCCAGGAAGCTACCACCATCAATGATGTGGCCAGGAGTGTGCCACAAATTTATGCAGCCTTGGATAATAACCAAGATGACCACCAAGCTTTAGTGGTGGAAATAGAAGGTATGATTTCCAACCATCTAGTGTCTATTTTGATTGACCCTGGTTCAAATTTGAGTTATATAGCCCCTAAGGTTGTTGATAAGTGTAAACTATAGCCACAAAAACCTACCAACCCATGGTTGGTACAGTTAGCCACTGGCACCAAAAGAAGGGTAGCAGAGGTCATACCAACTTGCTAGTTAATGTTGGGTGAATTCCCCACCCAAGAAACCCTTAACATATTACCCCTGGGATCGTATGATCTGTTGATTGGTATGGACTGGCTAGCCTCCCATAAAGCCAGGTTGGACTGTTACCATAAAACCTTAGAATGTGTAAGTAAAGAAGGAAAAAGGATAACCCTTCAAGGAATCTGAAAACCTGTCTCGATGAGACAGATATCAGCTCTACAAATGAGAAAGTATTGCTGAAAAGGATGTCCCCTATATGCAATACAGGTGTTGAAAACTATTGATGATGACAAACCAAGCCTCAAAGACCACCCCACCCTAAAAGAATACAAAAATGTGTTTCTGGAAGAGGTATCGGGTCTACCTTCGAGAAGAGACATAGACTTCTCGATAGAATTTGCACCGGGAGCGGTGCCGGTGTTTAGGACACCCTACTGGATGAGCACACCCGAGTTAGTTGAACACAAATTGCAATTAAGAGAAATGATGGATAAGGGCTATATTCGGCCCAACATGTCTCCATGGGGAGCACCAGTCCTATTTTTGAAAAAAAAGGATGGTACCCTTAGACTGTGTATAGATTATAGACAACTCAATAAGGTAACCATAAAGAATAAGTACCCCTTGCCCAGTATCGATGACCTGTTCGACCAATTAGGGGGTGCGTCTATTTTCTCAAAGATTGACTTGAGGTCAGGATACCATCAAGTTTGAATTAAGGGTGAAAACATCCATAAAACTGCCTTCCAGACGAGGTATGGTCACTACAAGTTTGTGGTAGTGCCATTTGGGTTAACCAATGCCCATGCCACCTTCATGTGCTTGATGAACAATGTACTCAGCAAATTCCTAGACAAATTTGTGCTAGTTTTTATTGACGATATATTCATTTGCTCCAAGAATATAGAAGAGCATGAAGAGCATCTTAGGCTTGTGCTGCAAGTGCTAAGAGAACATCAGCTCAATGCCAAATTCAGCAAATGTGAATTTTTCCAGAAGCAAATACATTACTTAGGCCATGTTCTATCTGAAGAAGGAGTAGCGGTAGACCCTGACAAAATCAGGTCTATCATGGAATGGCCTACCCCAAAGGATGTTTCGGATATCAGATCCTTTATGGGATTAGCAGGATACTATAGGAGATTTATAAAAGGATTCTCCAAGATTGGTTGTCCAATCACTGCCCTCCAGAAGAAGGGGACAAAATTAACATGGACACCAAAATGTGAAGAAAGATTTCAAACCCTGAAACATCTACTGACCAACGCACCCGTGTTGCAGATCGTCAATCCCGAAGCCAACTTCCTCGTGTGCACATATGCATGTAAGGAAGGGCTTTGAGGAGTCCTTATGCAAGGAGGAAGTGTGGTCTGCTATGAATCCTGAAAATTGAATGAGCACGAAGTCAACTATGTGACCCATGATCTAGAGCTGGCTACCATAGTGCATGCTTTAAAAATGTGGAGGCATTACCTCCTGGGAAGAAAATTTGTACTTATGACAGATCACTGTGGATTGCGATATCTATTTGACCAACCAAAGATCAATGTTAGACAAGCTAGGTGGATGGCCCTCCTTAGCGAGTTTTATTTCGAAATCAAACACATTAAAGGAAAAGAAAATAGGGTGGTGGATGCCCTTAGCAGAAGCATGAAAACAATTCACCTGGCCACGGCGAGCACCTGCGAGACGGATGTCAAAGAAAGAGTCAGAAATGCACAAGAGACAAACACATTCTTCCAGAACGTGACCTCGTACCTGCAGCAAGAACCCACAAGGATAAAGTATGGAGGCTACCAGATGATGGAAGGAGGTCTTTTCACTTACCAAAGCAGATTGTATGTCCCAAATTGTGACTACTTGAAGAGGTTCATACTGGATGAACTACATAAAAGACCCTATTTTGGTCATCCAAGATACCAGAAAATGATCACAGCCACTAGGAAACAATTCTATTGGTCTGGATTAAAGAAAGACATAGATGAGTACCTAGCCAAATGCATAGAATGCCAACAGGTAAAGGCAGAACACCGACACCCGACAGGATTATTACAACCTCTACCAATCCCGGAATGGAAATGGGAAACCATATCCATGGATTTTTTCATTGGATTACCAACCTCGACCAAACAGAATGACGCCATCATGGTAGTGGTGGATAAATTGAGCAAGTCCACTCACTTTATCCCCGTCAAGTCAAATTACAAGGCAATAGAAATCGCTTAGGTATTCATGAAGGAGATATTCAGACTGCATGGTATGCCAAAATAGATCGTGTCTGACAGAGACACGAAATTCACTTCCAACTTTTGGAAGTCACTAATGGTTGGTTTAGAGACCAAGTTGTTGTTTAGCACCGCTTATCACCTTCAAACCGACGGACAAACAAAAAGAGTGAACCAAATACTAGAAGACATGTTAAGAATTCATGTAATGCATCAACCCAATAAGTGAGAAGACTACCTGCCACTGGTGGAATTCGCTTACAACAACGACTACCAAGAATCCTTAAGGATGAGTCCATTTGAATTCCTTTATGGTAGACTATGCAACACTCCTGTTAGTCAGAGTAATCCCATAAACATAATTTCTTTTGGACCCAACATGTTGAAATAAATGGAACAACAAGTGACTCAGATAAAACAAAACCTGAAGGTCACTCATAATCGATAGAAAAGTTATGCTGACCAAAAGAGAACTCCAAGAGAGTTCAAGATGGGAGACCATGTATATCTTAGAGTTAGGCCTAGGAAGAGTTCTCTAAAAATGGGAGCTTGTGCCAAGTTGGCACCTAAGTATTGTGGACCCTTTGAGGTTCTAGATAGAGTGGGACCCGTAGCCCATAGGCTATCTCTTCCTCCCACAGTAAAAGCACATAATGTTTTCCATGTTTCATTATTGAAGAAATATGTACATGATTCTAATCATATAATTGACTGGTATGTGATCCAGGTGGAACCAGAGGGAGAATTTATACCAGAACCTCAATGCATAATGGACAAAAAGGANCCATAGGTTATCTCTTCCTCCCACAGTAAAAGCACATAATGTTTTCCATGTTTCATTATTGAAGAAATATGTACATGATTCTAATCATATAATTGACTGGTATGTGATCCAGGTGGAACCAGAGGGAGAATTTATACCAGAACCTCAATGCATAATGGACAAAAAGGAAACCCCACTCCGGAACCGAACCATTGCACAGGTCAAGGTGCAGTGGAGACATTTTGGCCCAGATGAGGCTACATGGGAAATGGAGGATGCCATGAAACAAGCATATCCGATTTTGTTAACCTCTGTACATACATGTCATATTGATAGTTATAACATAGAGGACGATGTTCCTTTAAGGAGGAGGGAATTGTAACACCCTGTTTCCCCCAGTCTGTAAAAGTAACTATACTGGCCAAGAACTATGGCAAACTCAAAGATGTGAATGTGTGATTTGAATGAACCTTAGTAAAAAGGTCCATGAATGTAAATAATGTTATGAATATATATATATATATATATATATATAACTGCTGAGAGGGGGATGTGCTGACAAAGAGCCCACAATGGCTGAAGAAAGGTGGTGGAAGGCACCTGGAATGGTGGCATTAACTTCCACCAAACCAAACCGTATTTGGTCTTCACTGGCCCAAAGAACCAAGAGCGGCTCGCTGGCCCTGAAATGAATTACTCACCAATATGGTAGGTGAAGAGGCTCCTCATGAGTTAATGAGAGATGGGGTTGAAACACCCATCTGTGGAGGCCTCAGACCTGACCACCGCGGGGGAATTCGTGCCACATGCAACCTCGCCAGAAAAAGAAAAGGCAGGTAAAAGGTGTGGAGGAAAAAGGGAACGTGAGGAGGATCTCAGGAGGAGGAGATTGGAAGAACTCTGGAACAAAATCACAAAGTGAGTGATAGCAGAGAAGAAGGAGAGTAACCTTCGTTCTCGGTCACTGAAGAACAAAGACAGAGAGTCTCAAGCATCGTGGTCTAGCTTGGGGGTGGCTATTGGTAAATCCATTCGGAGTCGCTGAGCCTATGGTTGGGTGGAAACGAGCACCCCTCTTAGCAGTTGCACCAAGTCCAATGTTTTTCTGATAAGTGTTTTATATCTTGTATCTTGAAATTTATATGCTGACTTGTATTCTCATAGTATATGCAATTATGAATGGTTTCAGTATAAGACTGTCTGCATGGTTTTTTTATCCGAAATGATGGTTGNTATATATATATATATATATATATATATATATATATATATATGTATATATATATATATATATATTGAACTAATACAGATTTTCAAGTCTGTTCTCGGGAAATGTATTTCCCTTATTTTATCTCAAATAATGCTTTGGATAGATCTTCCCACAGGAACACCCTTTTTAAAATTTACCCAAGAATCTACCGAAGGATTTGATGACATAAGTCTGAAAAACCCTGCACGAGAGAGAATGGTATTCCTAGATTTCGATATTTCAGAGTTTCGGCACCCGGGGTATCTAAGTGTGAGTCCTCTTGTACTCGTGAGTCTTGAAACCCAGACCCGCAAAATCCTGAAATGATAGTGTGGGGATGAATTAAGGACCTTTCGATGGTTTGGTTCCCAGGATACCCTTCATCTTGCTAAATGCACAAATGAGATTCTTTCGAAGGATCTAAGGCCTGTTACGACCGTTAAATTGAATGAAGGAGTGCAGGCGTTAATGCCTCGACCCTTTTTTACCTTCATAAGTAGCGAAGAAATCAGGACCGTCGATTTCAAGACCCCTGGGGATACATGGACCGTCCAGCTGAAGAATACACGTGGCGTCCGGTAAGCGTTTTGGTTTTTCGGCACCCGGGAGATGAGAGGGTAAGAACCTTTGTTCTCACGAATCATGAAATCCCGATATGTGAAATCCCGAAATAACAGCGTATGGCTAAATCCCGATATTTCGGTATTTTGGCATTCGAAATATCCTAAGGGTGAGCTCCCTTGTATCTTCCAGACCCAAAATACTGATGGAGTAAAACCCCGAAAGGTGGAAGGACATATTTTAATCCAAGGCATTTCTAGTTATGACAAACTATTGGTTCCCTTCGGAGTTCGGCACTTCGAGAGACAAAAGGGAAAAGGAAATACATATATCACGATTTCCCGAATCATGAAAGCCGATGATCACCTCTCCAATAAGTCCTGTGGTCATAGCCGCCGATCATAGCAGTACGGGTAAGGAATGGCAGGGTTTGTGTCAGGCCCCATAGGTAATCGAGAATTCTATTCGTCGATAAAAACAAGGAAAAAGACGAAAAATTCTAGTTCCTGTAGTGGGCATGTTACAGAAGTTGGGATTCCTCATATGAGCCTTGAAAACTATAAGAACCAGGATTTTTGAAGCTTGTAGGAGGACTTTTTGATGTAGGGTTTTGAAGGAGCAGTTTGTAAATTTTGGCCTTTTCTCATTCTTTGAGAGGTGTTTTTCTTATGTTGTTGAGATGATTTTGATGGTGCATGCATGAATATGAGCAAGGAGGTCTTGCACAGAAGACATGAAGCATGTAATGTAACAGCTAAGAGCATTGTAAGAGAACTTTGAGAATTTTTAAAGAGCAATAAAAAGGTCCTCCACTTGGAAGCGAGCCCAAAGACGTAGCCAACGATTGGTGAACTTTGTTATCAACCTCTTGTCTCTATTTCTCTTTCTGTTTTGCTGTTCTATTCTCTTCATTTGCAGCATGGATATTATTGGCTTATATATTTATTCATTAATAAGCATCAAGTAAAAGTCACATTTGATATTCTGCAAACAAGATAACAAGTTTATGTATTTCGCATTCTTAACGATCCGATGCAAAAAGTACATTAAACTAACTTGCGAGTTATCAATAATACCTTCGTTTTTGGATCAAGTTTATGGTATCAAACCATTTGGTTGTGAAGGTTTGACATTAATTGCAAGAATTGGATGCTCACGAGAGAAAAACTCAAGCGAGGAGAAGGCCAACTTGTGGCTCTTGACACAGAGATTCAAAGGCGACCGCATAAGCAAGAGATGTCTTCGCCATGGAAATTGGGTCCCTTCAAATATGAAGATGATTTCTTCGAGACCTTTAAATTGATGCAAGCCATGGTAGAGGATCTTTACCATGAAAGAGGTCAGCGAAGGAATCCAAAAGTTGAAGAAGGTGAATCTTCGGTAAGAGTAGAAGGAGGAGTTGGAGGTGGTGGACCTTCGGAACCTTCTTCTCCTTCATCCTCATCATCTAATAATGAAGCAAGTGTACATTCCTCCAAGGATAAGCAAAAAAACTCATCATTCTTCTGATATGCCATTATTAAAGTTAGATGTAAAGTTTCAATTATCCACTTATGATGGTGAATTAGATGCAGAAAAGCTAGATAATTGGGTGAGACAATTAGAAGTCTATTGCATTATACAAAAGATTTTTGATGATGAAACTAAGATCCAACTAGCAAGTCTCAAATTGGGAGGCACAACTCTCATATGGTGGGAAAGCAGAACTAGAGATGATCTTAAGAAAAGTGGTAAGACAATCTCTTCCTGGAATGATTTTGTTATTGCATTAAAACAACAGTTTTACCCTTTAGCTTACATGCAACAAGAGATGATGAATTGGCAATGTTTAAGGCAATCAAAAGGTCAAAGTGTACAAGAATATACTCAGATATTTTGTAAGAAATCTTTAAATTTGGGTATTACATTATATACACAAGAGACACTCCTAAAATATATTGGTGGTTTACATTCTTATCTTAAGCACGCTATTCTTATGCTAAATCCTTCTAACTTTGATGAAGTATGTGTACAATCCATTCACATTGAATCTAGCAAAGGGAATCTTGGTGATAGTGTTTATACAGATACTTGGCAAAGAAAGGATGTAGGGAAAAGGAAAGAGAAGAAGATAGCCACAGCAAGAAAGGAGAAGCCTACTTGCAATCATTGCAAGAAAGTAGGCCATGATGAAGATCGTTGTTGGGTCTTACATCCTGACTTGAAGCCAAAGAAGTTTGTCAACTACGGAAGGAAGAATACCACATCCGCGATAGTTGAAGTGGATCTTGGATCAGATTCTGGTGATGAGACATAGGTTGTAGCTATGGGAATCTAAGGTATAAATTTTGTTGCAAGTTCTAGCTCTTCTAGATCAGTTGATGAAAATGATGAGTGTAAAAGGAATGAACTTTTCCACATAAGGGTTATAACACATAATGTTAAATTTGATACTCTTGTAGACAGTGGATCACAAGCCAATCTAATCAGTAAAGATGTTGTGAATAACTTGGGACTTGAAACTAAGTCACATCCTAAACCATATCCATTGGGATGGATATGTGGTGATAACAATTTACAAGTAACCAAGCAATGTAAAATCAAGTTTGCAATCACTTCTAATTATGTTGATGAAGTAGAGCTTGATATAGTGCCACTGGACATATG
>JASDQU010104589.1:40999-53666 GCA_032191745.1 Picea mariana | reverse complement strand
TGATCCATCTGTCAATATTGCTTATGCCTTCACGTATTTTGTTGAACTGAGTGATTTTGACTTGCACTTGATTGTGTTATTATATAATAGTGGTCGCTATTTGTTGAAATAGGTGCAGGTGGATGTACATATCTATGATGGTCTTTTCTAGTTCCACCCTGACTTTCTCTACACTATCCTTGAAGCTTTGCAGGTTGCTCTCATCAATATTCACTTGCCTGATTTGTTCCTCTAGCTCTCCTATTCATGCATCCTTCTCTATATTTTGGTGATATAAGTTATGGATGTAGTCTTCCATTGTTGTAGTGAAAGCAGTGTCGATGGAAGTTATGAAGATTGGGTCTTCACTAATGTTTCTTGTCACCAGGATCTGCATGAGGACTAACATTGGATTGCCTCCCATGACCAACACTTTTCTTATTTTCTCTTGTACAATCTTGCCCGTGGTTTTATCATATGTAAACTTCTTTAATTTGGGCACTTCGCCTGGTTTGAATGGGGTACAAATCCCTAGATTCAGCCCACCGAATCGAGTATGTCCATTGTAATTATTGTTGATATCTCTGGGATATCAATATCCATCGGTGATGCATCATTGTTCCTTGCTTCATCGTATTTCTTATATCGCTCTTCCTCGACTGCCATTTCTGCAGATTCACTTGATTCTTTCTATGTTGCTTCTACTGATGTCACTTCCTTTGCTTATTTCTCGACATTTTTTTTTTTCTGCAGCCTCTGTCTTAGCTATTTTCATTGTTACATCAACTTTACCCTTAACTTTGGCTACATCAGTTTTTCTTTTCTACTCCGTTGCATCTTCCTTTCTCTTGTGCGACTTTTCTTTATTTCTCCTCTTCTTTTCTATTACTGACTCTTCTTTTTTTGTTGATCCTGATTGCACAGATGTAGTTGCAGCAGATGCCTTTGTTGTTTCCTCTTCTTCTGCTTTCTTCTTGGCCTCCTCACATGTTTTTTATTCATCATTGATTCTTCCCATGGGTTTTCCCTGCCTCTTGGAAATGACTCCGTCGTAAGTCATGATGACACAATGTACCTCCTCTTCTTCCCATGTGTTCAAAGTATATTCCCATGGTACACCAAGCTTATTAAAGTGTTCTTTGATTACTTTCTTTAAGTCATGCCTCCTAAATATCTCTTCTTAGAAGTGGTATGAAAGTAGTGTATCCACTTCTTCTTGGGCCTACTTGGTGTTTGCAAATGAGTAGGTGCCAATCCACAATGTAAGCGGGGGCCATATAGCTTTCTTATCCTGATAGAGTATTTCCCTAACTCTGTTGATCACCGTATGGTAAGCTACTTCCTGGAGCACTAATTTGTCTGCAACAAATCAAAGAAGTAAATGTGGTTCTTTCATGGCCCCATATATCCTGATGTTTGTGTTATGCCCTATTGAGTACAATTCTCTTATTCTCCTTATTACAACCAATGCTTTATTGGTCATACATAGGGATAGCGCGTAAAAAATGAAATCATACAATGGTGCTAATAAGTGCTCACATATCTTGTGATACTCCATTCTATAATTGTGCTCCTAGAGCACCTTGCAGTAGATATGCATGGTTGGGTATGTTGGCTACCATGCCCAGCCCATCTTAGATCACTGGTGTGCAATGCACATGATATCTATGAGATATGAAGACATGTGAAATTTTGAAAAAGTTTCGGGTTGTGCTYCCTTAAATGATGTGATTTCCTCTGCCAAGTTTGTTGACAAAATATCATCCCAGTCGAAAGACTATCCTTCGTCTGCACAATAGTGAATCAGGGGCATATACAATGGTGAAAATTTGGAGGCATCTGKCTCTTCRTACAACCCGCATAGCATGGACACATATATTGATATGGATTAAGATGCTTATTTGGTTTGTACTATATGCGGCATAGGTCTTTGGCCATATGCTTGAACCCAAGGAGAATTTTGTTATCCAACTTCTGGGTTCCTTTCTCTAGATGATAACACTTTGTTATATTTGTAGGATGGAATGAGGCTATAGGATCTCCCCGAGAATTGCAGAGATACATGTTTCCTAATTCTATGTGTTTAAGGATCCAGACAACAACATCGACACAGGGGAATACCGCAGTGCGGGCTGCTACTCTATGTATCCCAAATTTCCTGATGCTCTTGAAAATTATAAGTTCATCTTGGTCTTCCGCAATGACGATGAAATTTTGTTTCTTGAAAATTTGATAAATGCCGCCCCACTTGAGCAAATATTCCCCTTTTTCTAGGAATCCAGTTGTGTCATCATACATCACTCCTGCAACATTGGGTTCATATTCATGTTGGCAACCACTCCCGGAGGCCCTATGGCAAGCACTTTGCTAGTTTCCTTCTTCCTTGGAGACATTTTTGAATCTACAAAGCATAGACGAAATTAGTCCAAAGTCAAAACCAAGTAATGAAACATGCATGATTACACTAGGAGTTGTATATGCATAAAAAAACATAAGTCTATTTAAGTAACCCATGTGAAGTACCTGAGGAGTCACTCGTTCTAATGCAAGGTGGGAGATCATCATCAGATCATGATGGTATGATGGAAGGCATTATGGAATTTTGAGCTTTAATGGAATGGAAAAATCTAGATAGGTTAGTTAAAGGTTCCTCGCTAATGGATAGAAAATTAGAGATCGGAGCAGTTCATAGGAACTGTTCTGGTGCAAATCAGAGAATTTTGTGTTGACTCCTTCGGTTTACACTAGAGGCATTCTTGCCAAGCCCTCCGATGAAACTGGGAGACTTTTTGCACAGAGCTCTAAATGGACCAAAGACAATTGTGCCAACTCTATCGGTTGACACTAGCATCGATTTCATAAATTGCTCCAGTGAATCAATGGATTTAAGGTTAGGTCCTCCAAGGAGAACCGATGAAGTTTATGTTAAC
This sequence comes from Picea mariana, assembly GCA_032191745.1. NCBI lineage: Eukaryota > Viridiplantae > Streptophyta > Pinopsida > Pinales > Pinaceae > Picea > Picea mariana. The sequence goes on along the minus strand of JASDQU010104589.1, from coordinate 50,757 downwards.
TCCTCCAGTGAGGACCGAAGGAGTTCTTGTTGAGTTTTCTGAATGGACCGGAGGTAATTGTGCGAAAGTATCTAGTTGGATCGGTGTAATTCATGTTAACCTCTTTGGTTGTGAATGACTTATCAAAAGTTCATTAAGTTTCGAACTTGGGCTTTAGTTCGTGTTCAGGGTTTAAGTGTCAAGGGTTTAGGGGTCAAGTGCCAAGGGAACACAATACATTTTAGGATAGGTTTTCAAGGGTATGAAGCACAGTTCACCGACTATTACACCTTGGAAGGTACATTAATTAACTTATGGATGTGATGAAGACAACCTCTAAGTTTGTGTTAACAAAGCAGAGAATGACCTCAACACCAATTCTGCCTTTTTATAAATTATGCATTCTTTCACACCCCTGCGCTAGCATTGCAATGAAATAGATCACTTTACTTTTATTTAAGGTATCAAGGAAAAGGTTATGACACATGCATAAAGGTGTATATAGAGATATCCATAAAAGGTTTGGAAGAGGCTACCTACTGCAATGGCGAATTAAAATAAGAAAACTCATGAATAACACAAAACACCAGTTGTTAGGGTAATCTGGTACTCATCAAGATACTCAGTTGAATTTAGAACAAAGAAAGCAAGGTATGGACACTTACAACAAGGATTTAGAATCGAGACGGGCATTGATCTTTGATAACATAATATATATATATATATATATATATATATATATATATATATATATATATTAAAACGGGAAAAGGGTAACTCGTGTTTTCCAATAATCGACATTTTAAAAAGAGTCTTCAAGTTTAGAAATTTCAGATCACATAAATAAGGTCCAATCTATAAAGGTAAAAATTGTTAATTAATTAGTTATATCTCAACAATTTTTCAAGACTAACCAAAAGACTTTGAAACACAATAGAAAATCACAATAACTTTGAGTAATTATAAACTCCTACAAATGTAATGAGCAGATCTTAAAATATTTCCAAACTACAACACATGATTCTCTTTTTGATTTTCTAGATTATTCTCTGTGATATTCACTCTTTAAAGATGGACACACTACCGCTCTCTAGAAAATTGATGGTCCCTTGGTCCTCCTTTTCCTTCATCTTTGTACTCTATTTTCTTCATAACAGCTTCCCACGAATTTTTGCAAGGAAACGAATATACTCAAATGCCAACTATACTCATTCTCATCTCCTCTGGCTTACATGAGCTGATGATGAGGCACCCTGCGAAGGAGGGTGCTCTTTGTTTGATAATCTATCAATATACTTCCATTATTTTCCTGTTGGATAGGTAAAATTCACCATTTTCCTTACTACCATATCTAAAAAGGTATATTGATCATAGGATGGGGAAGGGAGTCTTTGGAGTACCATTTTGAGTTATGATAACAATTCAAAATCTTCTGATAGATTATCAATTATAACCTGTCCTTTTTGTGGTCCTTCTATATCTTGAAATTTTTGTACATCATTTATTCGATAAAGCAATAATGCATTATAAACGTCTTCAAAAAAAAGTACCATTTTCTTCGCAAAATGATGGTATTCCATTTTGAATTAAAGATTTAAATTTTTTTCTAAATAATTGACCACCCTTCAAAATATCATTGCACAAAGTTTGAGCTTTATGGACCAATTGTTTCTTTGTAAGTAATCTAGTGGCATCCATTATCAATGCAGTTATGTCATTAACCCCTAATGTTTTCAAGTCATCCCAAGATCTTGTACTTAAGAATTTAATAACATTATTAACAACTAGAGGCTTATCACCCAATTGATTCCAAATTTTATTTACGTTGTGTTGAACTTGGCAAGCCAAATATTCTTCATCTTGTAGCACAGTAAAATGCTTCCCTACCTCGGATATTGTTGCAATCATCTAGTCCCATAGTATATGTTTAGCTCTAATTAAATAGMTCTTACCAATCAAATTATTGTTAGCTTGGTCCAGATCCTTATGTAGCTTTGTCTTGGTCTTATGAGCTTCACAGATGAACCACTCTATTTCTTTAATATGGTCATGTAGRATAGCAACTTGYTCTTCTTGAGTTAAAATAGTTCTCTTRAGTTCTGCTAATTCTAACTCCTTAAAATTTAATTGTGATAGAGTTTTATCCAACTCTTTTGAAGCATCTTCTGGTGTTCCTCTGATGTCACTTGAGATGAAGGAGGAGGTTTTACTGTTGTGACTTCTTGTTTCTCTTTTTTCAATCTCTCAATCAAGGCTTTATACCAGTTGACCTTGTTATTCAATTTCATCACTTGCTCGACCAATTTTTATTTTTCTTATTAAACTGCCATAAGTTCCTTGGTTTGTACATGTTCTGTCGATGGAATCTTATGCTTTTCTTTCAGCACCTGTATCTGTACATAATTTTCCTTCATAAGAGTTTGAATTGGTTTAGAATCATTTGGGTTTGCACCTAGAGAAATGATATTTTGTTGTAGGTCATTTATTTTAGGTTGTTTTTCCTTATTTCACTATTTTTCTTGTTTCAATTGCTTCTCAACTTTCTTCACCAATGTCTCTAGCTTACCCATATTGGCAATAGTTTTTAACAGGTCCCTGAAAACCATCTCTCATGTCTTTCTGTGTAGATCAATTTTGTTAGTAGCATGAATATTATCTAATTTGTATGTCATTTGGGTAGCTTTATAATCATCAACCGACTGAATCTTCTATGATTTGGGCCCAAGAACAACAATTTTGAATAACCCCTCCTTGAAATCCACAACAAAGAGTAATATGGGTTGTGTTTGGTCATGTTTTCATGTATGAGGGTACATTTCCTTCTTGAATTCAAAATTTTGTCTCTTGATATCCATGAAATGTTTGAAAAGATCCACTTTAGGGTGTTTTTCGCCTCTCATAGATGATGTCCTTGTTTGTTGAATTTCTTCTCTAGAAACCAAAGCTTAAGGAAAATGAGCTACAGAAACAACCTCTTTATCCATAGGTGCCTTAGAGGTTTGCTCCAATGAGAAATTTTCATCTGAATTTACATCCCACATTGTTGCCTCTTCAATTCTTGACTTTTTGATTCCTAGTTCATATGATTGTAGTTCCTCTACATCCATTTYGTTAGTGGTTTCAAGTTCCACTCTTTTGTTTTTATTCTCCACCTTTTGAGTAGTCCCAATTGTACATTGTTGAACAACATGTTCTATAGTAACTTCTTGAAAAGTTCCTACATTCTCATAACTCACAACAACATAKACTTGAGGACCTGAAACTATTGGTGTTTTTAATCTATCATCTTTAATCTGTTGTTGAGGGMTTCCCTTCATTAAGTCTAAAACCTGACCCCAACTATCTATGTTTGTCCATTTTTCCARCTCAGGGTTGGGATAATRCAAGTAGGGACCCAAACCCAATTCAATTCTCCTCTTTGAAATGATTTGATGTGGATCATATATCCATGCTTCTCCTTGATTCAAATCCAATGCAGTCAACATTCTTTAAACAACATCCYGAGCTACTTTTGATTTCACAATAAAAGGACTGACATCTTGTGGCAGCTTAAAAGTGATTTTCCAATTTGTAGAAGTAAAATGAATATGATCTTAATTGAATCTATAGAATATATACTCCAAATAACAAAATTTGAGAGTTGAATAGACATGTAACTTGAAAGGAGGAAACTCGAATGTAACACCCCATTTTCGCCAACATGAAAATATATGTCTAAATGTCGCCATGAGTCATGGCTGGTATGTTTAAATGTTTGGACCATGATGAACAATCAAAATGATAAAATGCAATTTTATGATAATGAAAATAAATTGTCGATGGGTGGAGAAATTACACATAAAATGATGTCATGGGAGGAAATGTGGAGGAATTTCCCTTTCCAATTTAATATTCAAGAAAAACCCAGATTGTCATTTCTCCCAGAATTTAGTTAATGAAGGAAGTTGGCAATTGAACTACCAACTTCCCACTATGATGTGAAAGAATGGGGAGTTGTACCAGAACTACCTTGCTTTAGAAGTATGGGCATAAAAGTACCCATTTGGAGACTTCTGAATTGACCCCAAATTTGGGGGAAATCAACCTACAAAGTGAAGGAGGAAGAGAGTGGGAAGGGAACCACGAAATTGAGAGGAGAATGTTCAGAAAACACTTATGGTTGATAGAAGAACAAAGGAGATTCAAGTTCTTTGTATTTTAGGTAAGAAATAGCGAGTAGGGATCTCTAAATAAAGTTGATAAATGGAGCTGTGAATTTTTGGGTGTTAGATGGGAAAGCTAACTCTTGTGACTTTCTAAGTCAAGAACAATCCCCCTTGCTTGGCGGAACTAGAGATCTATCTTGTTGGTTTATGTTGGTGAAGGAGAGTGGCCTTCATCTTTTTACCTTTGTTAATGAGTGTTAATTTCCCTTATGAAATCATATTCTGGCTGGGGGGTGGTCAGTTGCAAGGATAGACAAAAGATAGTTGTTCCTATGGTTGGGTGGAAAGAGGCTCACCCATTAGCAATTGCAATTTATCCTAAATTCTCAGATAAGTACTTCAATAAATTGCATATGCCATGATAAGTTTATTAATGCTATGGAATTTATGTTTTGGTTTATGAAGAATTGATATTTTGTCCAAGTAGTGAAATTTATTGTTTCATATGCCTGGCTAGTTGTAAAATCTGAAGAGATTTGTGTAAAAATATATTTTTTTGTTTTCCTCTCAYTGTTTCTGCCTTTATAGATTGTTGCAAGAAATTAATTGTAACTTTGTGTGAGAGCAGAGTGTTGGTTGGGCATTTGCATCCCATTTGTGTGAATATAACTCATGGGTTAGTAGTKAAGACTAAGTTGTCAAAGTCTTCACAGAACATATGAAGCKAAGAATGTATAATCTCTATTAAATGAAGGATGTTCTCTATAATACTRAAGTTATGGATCAGTTCTSGAAGGCGACTTGTCCCTAGCCACTAGTCCAGCCTTAGGACCTCCTTGGAAGGCTAAGTTGAATGCTAAATAATCTGTGGAAGCATGGGTAAAATCCTTGAACTTCCAGCCAACATAATAAGCTAGGTAAGGGGGAGTCCTGGAATGAGAGATTAACCACAATTTTGGTCTCATAAGTATAGGCTATATAGTTGAGAGGATAAAATATTTTGACATGAGGAATATGTAAATAAAATAAAATCAGGAATTACGTATTTTATATTTAATCTATGTCTTATAAAGACATGGTAAGAATATAATTCTTATCTGGATTTACTCAATAAAAACCATGTCCAAAGGTAAAGATTTGAAATGTTGTCCAAAGGTAAAGATTTGAAATGGTGGTTTTTTCTTAATAAGTAGTAAAGATTTGCATGATTTTAGGTGGGTAGTAAGTCCTAGTAAGAACATAAATCTTATTATGGAAATTGTATTTCCAAGAGATTTAATTTTTTGGAAAGAAACACAAACTAATAAATGTATGTGTTTACATATTTTAATTTGTTTCCTGAGTGAGATTTACTTGGTGAAGGGAGGTTGGTAACCCATGGTAATTTCTCAAATTTACCATTTATTGTCTTAATAAGTTGAATATTAAGAATAAGAATTCTTATATTAAAAACTAAAAAATTATATCATGGGAACATGAGTGGAGAAGCTTGGAATTTTTCATTTTATGGGCAAGGAAATAATTTTTTAAAATACCAGTCATGTAAATTTGTGCTATGCAGGGATCAACTTTGTAGTTCTCGAAGAGATCTATGTTAATGAGTATTTTTCTTGCTTTAATTATTAATGCCTGGAAATAAATACTCCACTCCCTCAGACAATTTAATATTATTAAAAATCCCTCACCAGATTATCTGATATCAGATGATGGCGAAGTATGAGCGAGTCCGTAATACACAATATGTCAAGGGCCGATATAAAATAAATATAATATATAATTATTACACTCCCTGAAGTATCGTTTATCAGGGAAATGAGAACCCAAGGTGTATGAGCTATGTGAATTACATGAGGGCCAATAGGGTGATATCACATAATTCAACCGTTATATAAAATATAATATCATAATATTTAAACCCCCCACCAGAATATTGCATATCGTGTGATTGAAAAGTAAGGTGTGCATGGTGAGGGAACGACCTGGGGAATGATATGGTGATACATTATAATATTATTTAACCCTTACCAGAATATAGTGTATCGAGTAACTGAAGCATGAGACTTGAAGGTGCACATGAAGGCGATATGCTAGGGGGGAAATATGAGGTAACAATTTTAAATGTCGATCCACATGCTAAGTTATGTACCTGGAGGTGGGTGCCTATATACATATTAAAATAATAATATTAAAACCTCGCCGGATTATCGGATATTGGGAGGTTGAGAAGAGATGGTGTGTGGAAAGTTATATGCTCGAGGGGCAGTGCTTTATACTATAAAATAATAATAATAAAATCTCGATGCATTATAATATATTGATATTATTATTAACATTTCCACTGAGATATCAAAACTCGAGACATGATAAAAAGGGGCATGTTTGGTAATTTTGATGTACTCGGGGCCGATAAATGAAATATTAACAATAAACCCTATCGGGATGTTGGGACCCCAAAGTAAAAAGGAAAATTAAACTCTCGGCATTTACCAGGCTGGTGAAATGGGTTAAGCCAAAATGTTAATACATGTGGTATTAAATTTAATGAGGATTAATCATTATTAATATGGATTAAATAAATAAATCCTATGGCGCGGGATTTTAAAATAATGATGTTTATATTAACTTAATAAGATTATAAGAAATGGATAGGTGTCATCATCTAATTGGGTGAGACTTTGTGCTCTATGATGACGTAGCATACCGTAGTTGGTCCATGTGTCAAGTGGCTATTGAGCCACGTGTTAGGGTGAATTGGAATTTCGAGCCAGGTGGCAAGGGGTGATATGGTCATGTGTCACACTAAGTGGAAGGTCATGGTAGGTTCGCATGTCCTAAGTGCCGGCTAGACTATTGGATTGGGCGCTTGAGGTTGGAACAAATATTGGTTTACCCAGGGGCCGATATCCTGGTACCCTGGTGGGTCGATATCCCTAGTGGGTCAGAGCCCTAGGATATTGGCTATCGAAATACTTTTAAGAATCATTAAGTGTGGGATATCTACGAGAGTTGATATGACGACAAGTCGAGAGATGTGGTGGGACGATATCCCAATACCTTGGTGGTCCAACACCCTAGATTATCGGATATCGGAGAAATGTGTGGAGAAATGGGTTGAGAGCGGAGAGAGTCGAGGGCCTGATAAGCCGAGAGCCCGGTGGGCCAGGTAGAAGATTCCACAATAGAATCCCTACCAATATCCACAACAACACTAGAAGGCAATGTGTTATGACGCATTAGTGCCATGGTATGGCTAACATGGAGTCACGCGGATGCCACGTGGCGGTGTGGTAGTCTTTGGGAAAGAAGGTCTGTAAAACTTTAAGAGGTTGTAAATTTTGATCCAAAGCTCGGATTTGAGCATGCTTATAATTGTTGGAAATCTTTTGATGAGCAGAAAACGATGGTGCTCTCGAAAAGAGGCTTCAAGATGGATAAGGAAAAGAAAATTTTTGATACCCCACCCCTTAAAGAGAACCTAAGGGGCGGGTAGGTTACATCGGAACCATAAACCCTTATAATTGTATAATTGTCAAGCAAGTACTAGTCTCACACGCGTTTCTGTGGGCTCAATTGTAGTAAATTCATGCAGTTAGGGTAAATTCTGGGAGGAACATATCCATAAAAAATGATATGAATAGTGTACATGAATTTATGAATAATTTGCCCGGTGATGTTGCCACGTAGACTTCCAGCTAGCATATTCGAAATAGTGATGAGGTTTTCTTTCCCAACAACCCAAAAGTCCAAGCTCTTTTGGTGGTTGTTCCTTCCAAAACTCAATGTTATACCCAGCAAATCTGGAATTTCAAGTTCACCCTCCTATTCAAGTGAGTTTTTTATGACAGGTAAATTTTTTGAGTACCTTTAGAATTTACAGTTTACCCAATTTTATAGAATGTCATTTCCTTTTGTTATACATCAATTCACTATGAAATCTATAACATGTGTGTGTGTGTGTCGCTACAACACTTATATAAAAATTATTGATAAATTCTTATTAAATGCAACACTTATTACACAACACAATCCACATATATCGATAACGCATATGATACTTTTATTGTACTATGTATAAGTGATAACACTTGTAAAAATTATTCATAAATTCTTATTAAATACAACACTTATTACATAACACAAATTACGAGTACAATATGTTAGCGATTAAGCTTGTCATGTTCTGGTGGATAGTGATTTTGGCCTAGGTCTGTGATTTTGCCTGTCTTTTCCCCCCTTTTGTGCAGACCCGATCATAGATTTCTCCTCCCGGTGTATATTTTCCTTTGTTGTTTGCTTTCATCCTTTGGTCGATTAGTTTTCTTTGTCGAAATTTGCCTGAGAGATATCGGCCCCAAGATTTTATGTTCCCCCTATGGTCGATTACTTCTCTTTTTGCCTCTATTACCGAGTCTTTGTTTTTTCCAAGTCCTAGCCGTGCCGTCCAAGTCTTCATTATTGCAGGCCACAGCAATGAGAGCGATCTTATATGGAATCAAGCGAGCGCAGGAATCAAGATTTCAAATGTTGAGAGATTATGCATCAAGGATCGTGAAATCCCAATTCGCGAAGGGGAATATCTAGGTTGTCCGTTTGTGAGAAGCAGAGGGTCATTGATTTAACTTTGGTGATTTTGGGAATCAAGAGTTCGGGGTTCTCGTCGACAAGTGCACCCATAGCCCGAAGCCTCGAAATGCGAAATCCTGATTTCGTGATTTCGCAAATCGGAGATTTCCCAGGAGCATCATCTCTTTCTCCCAAAACGCGAAATCACGAAATCTCCCAGAAATTGGGCCCACAGTCCTAGTGCTCGGTCAGAAAGGAAGCAGGTTCGAAAAAATGGGCTAGCGCTCGTCGCATAGTCGACATTTCGTATTGTCAAAAGAACGATCGTGGCCCTCCGTTTTGAAGCGAGTCTGAACACCAATCTCAGCGACCATTTCGCGATTTCGGGCATCGCGATATTGAATCCAAGATGGGGTGAAAACTCCCGAAATGAGAAACCCCAAAACATCATGTGGGACAAGCATGAGGTCACGGCCCACAGTCACATGGGGCGGTTGAAAAGAGCCATGCCAAAGGGGTCGAGAGCGTTTGTATTAACAGCAAAGGAAGGCAACATGTTTTCAAGGTGACAAGTTTAACTCAACAAGTCAGGAGCGCTACCTAAGAGCATTCATGGACATGTGGTCTTGTCCTGATCCCAATAATGGCAGTTAATAAAGCCAAAGAAGGTGGTTGAAACCTCATTTCAACCATAAATAGGAAGCATGGAAGCACCAGTCGTGGAGGCAGGTTGTCAGCCAAGGTCACTCTGTCATGAAATTTTCTTGCAAAACCCATACTAGCTTAGATTTGTGTCTGACAAAGGAAAGACTGTGCAGTCTAACAGAAAGAGAAGAAACGCAAAGCTTTGAATGAAGGGGTCCAATTGTGTCCCTGGGGGATGTTAGCAGTTCTGAGTTTATATACTCATGTTTTATATTTTGTAAGTGTCGATGGTTGAGCGGAGCTCCCGATTGTAAAGCTTTAGTAAAAGCCTCTGGTTCTCTAGTTATGTTATGTATTTGAGACTTCTTGTCTAATGAAAGTCAGTTTCCTTTTCATCTCTTTGTAACGGTTGTATTAGAACACTCG
>JASDQU010104588.1:100620-124323 GCA_032191745.1 Picea mariana | reverse complement strand
AAGGGGGGGGGGGTTGTGACCTCAAAAAATGGTAACACACTGGAAGAACTAGTTATCTCTGTCATTAAAAGTCTAGGTCCTTTACTTCAGATATGACTTTTAAAGGTAAGATCAACAAAACTACAAACAATTTTCCAATAATCATGGGTACCACAATGACACCAAATTTCTAAAAGAGATAACTCAATATTTCTAGTACTTGTAATCTAACACACCCTTTTCAAAGAGCCAATTAGTCAGGTAAATTATTTTATTGGATACACACTTCATACTGGTTTTGGTTTAACCATGCGTTTTTCACTTTTAATAACAATCAAACATTTACATAAGTGTGTTACTCATCTCTCTTTTCTTGGCATTGCTTCACTTCCAACAAGTGTCTATAACCCCGACGAAGTTTCCTCGATAGAAAACAAGCATAGCCCCACTTCCAGTAGGTATCCATATCCCCGATGGGTTTACTTGTACTTCCCACACTATTAATGGTGCTTTCAACTACCTTTTATTTCAAAATATGACCACTGTTTTATATTTATATATAGATATGCATATGCAAATAGGGTGTGAAGGAAACAAGGTGATATGAGAATTGATTTTATTTTTCGAGTAGATGTTCTTCATTTTAGTTTAACCCAGAAGTATCCCCTATAAACATCATAGTATGGGCCATTTTATTAATATGAAGTGGATGGATCTCAATGAAAAAAGTAGATAAACACTTTCCTATACTTATGTATTATCATGGTATTTTCAATAGGTAGATGTGTTCCACCACAACTATCAATCCATACCTACATATAAGAACTTCATGAATGTTCATTCAAATAAATCATCCCATGCATCTTATGACTTGTAAAAAATTTATTCAGTATGTGATCATAATTGAACCATCCACTCACTCAAATTTAAAGAGTAATCCTCAAGAAAAACCAAGGAGTCAAATCAGCTTAGGGAACATACCAACATTCAAATTAAAGGAAGGAAATAATATGTACAAGAAAAAAGAAAGAACTAAAACTAAATCCAATTCATGAAAAGAGAACTAAACTAAAAGAATTCTAAAGCTAGAATGTTAGTCATAAAAAATAATGAAAACCGGTTGAAGAATAAGAAGAGAACCCAACAACAAGTAATAAATATAACGAAGCAACAACGAAAGCGTTTTTAGTGAAATGTTGGAAAGTATCCCAAGGGGAATAATTAGTCAAGCAATTTTAAACATTCATCATCAATCCCATTAGAAATACTCCTAGGGTAGAGATATGAAATGAAGAACAAGAAATATTATGAGAATTAGTGAAAAAACATTGCAACACAATCCTCTAATTCAATTGCTATTTAATGAAACAAGGAAAATATTTCAGGAAATTAACAAAATGGATTAATGGAGAAGTTTGGTAAAAAAAAAAATTCAAAATCAAATTACATAAAAAATTCCATAAACCCATAAGCTCTCGATATTTCTTGACATGAGAAATTCCTTCACACACTTGAAAATGCTGATTTTTTTAATAACATAAATTACATTTTATATTTCTCACTAAAGAACCAATTTCTCTTTTCCATTAAAGACATTCATAATCCCAAAGATATAAATATTTCAATATGATGAGGAAAATAGGAAATATTATAGTTATCGAAGTCATCAAAATAATCATAAAAGGACTCCAAATATCAACTAGATCGGAAACCAACATCATAGTACATGAAATATACTATATATTTTATCAGTTATTGGGTTGGTAACAATCTTGGTTGATTGATTAAAAATGTTGCAAAGGAATATGAGCAACCACATTGACATACTTTTTAATTACTTCCTAATTAACTTAGTGAGAAATTGAAGAGTTGTGCATTTAATTATCAATCTGAGGTCATATATTACTTAGGAAATATTGTGCACTGTATATGGAAGTTTAGTGTTGTAATTGCTAAGCAGTTGTAGTAATTTGAATGTCAAAAGTAGATATTTCAAGATACTTAATTAAGTCACCAAGATATCGTACTTCTGAAATTGAAGGAAAATAAATACCATGTTGCAGGACAAGAAAATCACACTTGTGAAAAGTAAATCTTTCTTACAGAAAACGAATCATACTTTACAGAAAGGAAATCAAACTTGTGGAAAGTAAATCACACTTTTCATAAAGTAAATAATACTTGTGTAAAGTAAATCACACTTGCAGAAAATAAATTTAGGATACCATATAATGGTGACATGCTCCAGTAAAATGATGATCCTATCTTGTTGTAACAATTACACATTCATACTTCCAATGTTAATTTACAAAACCAATCATATCAATCCAAAGTTTTTGAGGAATGAAACTATCACAAATATAAGAGAAAACAAAATCTAGTAAAGCTGCAAGCGGAGTTGTAGAAACAGATCTATAACATGAAAGCTATAGAGACGTGAGTTGCAACAATGGGAGTTACAGCAACGAAACTACAACACAAAATATACAACAATGTGAATGGAAGAAATAGGAGTTTCAATAATGTCCATGATTACAACTTACAAAAATTGAATCAACACCAAGTTGTAGCTTAAGATTGTAGGAATCACAACATAAGGAAACTAATCAACAACACCTGAATTGCAATAATCTATTCTACGAAATCTAAAATTGCAACAAATTAAGAAGTGAAACAACTACAAAATTAAAAGAACATAATTGAGAGGAATTGCAACCACAGTAAGGAGTTACAACTAGTGTAAGGAATCCATTTTACTTACTCATGTATAGCATTGTTTGTGCACAAATGTAAAAAGTTCCTTAAGAAATATGTAAGAATAACATAAAAATGGCATATGGGGTGTTGGCGCAGGCCTATTTTGGGAGAGAAAAGTCTATTTTTGGCACATCCTTGTTTTTGGGAGAAAGAAACATATTTTTGGGAAAAGGCCTATTTTTGGAAAGAGAATCATATTTTTGTAGCACGCACCTTAGGTGGTAGAAAACAAGCATGCAGAGAAAGAAGGAAAAGAATCATGTGGAAGACGGAGGAAAAGCAGCGTGGTGTGCATGCAGGAAAAACTAGCCATGTTAGGGTTAGGGTTTTGGAAAAGAATGTTATGGATATAAGCCAGTAGAATAGTATAAATAAAGACCTAGGAGGTCTAGTAGAGGTTTTTCAGTTGGGTCAATTATTGAGTAGTTCATTGTTATGTGGTCAGTTATTAAAGAAGAGATAATTGATCATAATAAGCTAGTTTTGAGGGTTAGGTCATAGGCTGTGGAGTCTAGTGTGATCTAGTTCGCCTCACAGAGGGTACTTACCCTCATTTTTTATTGTAATCCTAAATAATGTAATGCATGCAATATATATTTTGCAGAAGAATGAAAAAAAGAGAAGAAGAGACAGATCTTTGTCAACGTAGCCCCGGGGAGGGGAGTGAACCACAGTAAATGTAGTGTGTTAATGTGTTTGAATTATTGGTTTGATGTTATGTTATGTATCGGTTAAATAATTAATGTTTACTTATCTAATCACAACATGCATGCATATTTAGATGAATTAATGAATGAATACATGCATTAAGATGAATAGATACTAATGTTGATGCATGAGGACAAGGATCAAAACATAGTCCCATCCCTTCCTAGATTTCAAACACCTGAGTATTGCAATCCCCCATAAATCTATCTCGGGTGAGACTACGTTGTGCACTCTGTGTGCATCGTTTCCTTCTGGTTTAACAGGAGGGCTGATAGTTTGAGGGTTTTGTTGGAAACATATTGATATCAGAACCTAGGTCAGCCCAAGTGTCCAACAAATTGTTCTGTTACCAGTTGGAACTACACATGATTGAGTGGAAGGGATCTATTCAAGAAAAGCAGGGAGAATGAAAATGTAGAAGGAAATACTCAGGCCATGGAATCCAACAAAGGAAGAGATTGAAATATGGTTAAGGACAAAGGAACTCGAGTTTGCACATAAATACAACAGAAACCCTAAACTTACACCATGCAAATATCTCAACAAATATGTGTTTAGCGACTTGCATGAAGTATTTTTCTGTGAATTCCCACATTTTTTGTAGGAGTTGATATTGAGGTTGAATGAAAACCATCCTATGCATTGAATTATATAGCTAAAGTGGCATCCTATGGAGATCATGCAATTACAGTAAGTCAATAATAAATTTACATGCGCAGTCGCTTTTTGGTTAGACAATATTATTGTAGAGTTTATCACTAAATTTTCAGTCGATACCGCGAATTCATACACTGCTGTAGAGAAGTATTTTCTAAATGGACCCATAGGTATTTACATTAGATTACTATATACTTCTATCAATATTTTATTGTATGACAAAGGCATGATGACCATGGAATCATACAACTAAACTTCTCTGTCACATGGGGGAAAGGGGGGAGAACTGATAGGAGTTTGAGATATGGATAGGGAGATGGGTAAGGGACAGAAGGAGGAGTCCATGGACCCAATCATGATGGACGAGGACCAGAAAAAGTGGATAATAAAAAAAGTTGGAGAAATGCACAGCGATAGACCTTACCAATATAAGATGAATAACAAAAATAGGGCCATAGCCAAAAAATAGGGCTTGGCGAGCGATGAAGAAGAGGTAGAGGATATCTGTGATGTGGAAAATACTGAGGAAATCCTATGTGCAACATATGAAAGGAAAAAAATATCCAAGGTTAGGAATAGAAGGAAAATCTCCAGTCCAGATCACACTTAGTGTGGAACCTACAACCCCATGTGCGACTAATACAGATGAAGGAACATTAGCTTGTAGAAAACCAATTTTTAGTAGAAGAGGGGAAGTAGGTCAAGGGTCCAATAGAGGACAACCAACTAAAGTTACAAGTTTAGGAAGTAATAGTAAACTATCTACACCTCTCAGAGGAAGTACTTAAACACAGTTCAAAATGTAAGGAGTAGATTCCACTATTAGATTACCATAATTTTGAGGCGAGGCATCAGAGGAACATGAAAAAAATCTATTTATTTTTGAAAATATCTGGGAAGAAAAGCAGGTCACGGAAGAGGATATAAAAGTGGTGCAGTTAGCTATAAAACTCAGATATCGTGTGCTGGACTAGTACATGAGCCTTGATGTAAACAAGCCACAAGGAGCACCAAAGACTGTCGTAAAGGTGAAAAAGTTGTTGGTAAATGAATTTTAGGAGCCAAGCTCAGAAGACCAGTACATGAACGAAAGGATTGAGATCATGAAGAAACCAGGTGAGTCTATCTAAGAGATCGATCAAAGGTTCAAATGTCTGAAAGGTAAGTTGAATTATTCTATTACTGACATGCAACATAGGAAGTTATTTGTGAACTCACTATTACCACACTTGAAATATCCTTTGAGATAGAAAAAGTTTCAAACTTAGGCAGAGACTCTACAAGCATCCCTATAGCTGGAATAAAACTAGTATCAACAAACAGACCGAATAATAGAAGAGTTGAAAGGGAATATGAAGAATATGACATTTCAGTTGAACCAAAATAAGGGGAAAGAGAAGAGAGAAGCTATTTGGTGTACATTATGTAGGACAGAAGGACACCATAAGAATGAATTCCCAACCTTTATGTAGTACTTGGAAGAAGGGGTTCCAAACCCCTTACCAATAGGAGGACCATGGTGTGAGATTTGTAAGACACATGAGCATGATCCATATCATTTTCCAATGATGCAAAAGTAGAAGAAAGTGCCAAAAAGTTCTTACTGTAATTTTTTCAAATCAGTGGGTCATGATGACAAGGACTATAGAACACTAGAATTGATGAGAGAAATAACTTCATAAACCTACAGGGTGCAATAATAGATTATTACAGGACAAGATACACCACAATTCAATACTGTGCAACCACAATTCAATCCTGCACAACCACAGTACAATAATGCGCAACCATAGTATAATCTTGCGCAGTTTAACCGGGTACCCCAATACAATGCACTGTGAGGAGATAGAGGTGGATTCAGAGGTGAAGACCAAGGAAGAGGAGGATTTGGATGAGGAAGAGGGCCAATAGTCTACCACAATTTTCAACAACCACGACATTATGCAAGAGATTGTCCACTTCCACCTGTGACATATATGTATTGTCGCTCAATAGACCATGACACAAAAGACTACCCAACACTACTGGGAAAAATACATGAAAAAAGGAACCAGAACAATCAGAATGTCTAGTGGATTTTCACAGAATCCAAAGATGATTGAAAGAACATCAACATAGTTACTCGGGGAGGAGCCAAGAAGGGACATGATGCAGCAAAACAATATCTGACTCAACACCAGTGAGGCATGAAGAATACCGAGCCACAAAATCATTTTGACGTGTGGAAAGAAAAGGAAATATTTAAGGAGGCCAGATAGGAGATTCTAAAAGAGAACATTGTGTCTACATCAATTGCATAACAAACTCAGGATCCACCAATGTACGAGATGCCATCTTCAATGGATCAAACTAGAAAAGGACAACCATCAGAGAAAGTAAGTAACATAAAGACTTTTCTGCAATCCTGTGTTAAGTTATTGAATGATCTATCATCCATTAAGGTCTTACATAATTTTCTAGAAAGATGAAACACACAAGTAGAAGGGAAGTTAGAACATAAGACAATGAATCATATGCGTATGAGAATAAGAACAAGTAGGGAATTCAGGTTAAATGCCAAGATTAGGGATTTCAATATGGTAGATATCATACTTGATTTAGACTCTGAAGTGAATGTTTTAGCTAAGAAGACATGATACTGTATGGGAGAACTTGCATTAGGATATTCACCTGTCTATTTGAAATTGGAAAATCAACATAGAGTGTTACCAATTGGAAGACTTAAAGGTGTGATAGTAGACTTGGATGGAGTGCGCATGGTGGCATATTTCGAAGTTATCAAAATAGTGGATGGCACAACACCCTACCCAACATTACTTGGACTAGATTGGGAATTTGATTACCAGGTTGTAATCAACCTAAATACATGTAAAATGACTTTTGAATCATGCTAATATAGAGTGATTACACAATTGGATCCTTCAGAAGGAGAAAGGTTTGTAGAGGTGACATGTTTGGACTTGGAAGAAATAAATCAGTTATATAGGACTACCACGCAAGAAGAATACTATGTCACGCCAACTACAGATTGGGTACTGAGCTGGAGAATAATTACATCATGTGCTTCAGACTTAGATACAGGTATGGAGAAATGGAAACATAGACTACATGAAGTCTCCATAAGGAGGTGTGCAAGAATCGACTGCGAAGTAAGGTGGGATGGTACAGAGATAAGGGAACCTCCTAATTTTCATGATTTGAACAACCTAGAATTATTGAAAAATTATGAGGAATAAGTTTTGGAAAATCAGAGGGTTTTAGCCCTGGATATTTCATTCAAGGAAACAACTGCAATATGGTGGGGTGCACACAAGGAAACAATTTGGGACTGGTATTAGTGTAAAATTTTATTGCACATTAGATTTGGTGCAGAACATGGGAGAAATACATTGTAGAAGTATGATGGGCGAGGAAGGCCAACTGAGCACATAGAGAAATGCAAAACACAATGGAGGTTGAAACTAATGGAAGAATGGCCTCATTAGTTTTTTCACACATTGGAAGGGATACCAGGGAAGTGGTACATAGACCAAGAGATGCATAGAGGCACTACAGAATGAAAAATATTACAACAAAATTTTGTGGTCACTTTCTCATTTGAGCATGAGAACCCCAATATTGATTCAACCCTAAAGTTGATAGAGGGAATGATATTTTTTGAGGAACCTGAGGTGGAAATCATAACATAATATCAACAACAGAACATACAGACAATCAAGGAATGAATCTCATGTTATCACATCGTAGAGGAAGCACCAGATGAAGATGATCCATGAAACATTCATATAACATAGGTTGAGGTGAATGAGAGGTGGAAGGTTCATCTCTATATTCAGAGGAATTTTCTGCACCAATTAAGGTCAAGAAAGTCAACATTGGGACAGAAGAAAACCCTAAAATGGCCAACATTGGAGACTACTGGGATGAGTAGACACTATAAAGGATAACATAGTTATTGTGTGAATACAGTGATTTGTTTCCAACAACCTTCACAGAGATGAAAGGAATAAAAGGTGAGCTAGGTGAGATGAAGATACCCCTAAAACCTGATGCTAGACTTGTTAGAAAGAGATCTTATAGGATGAATCTAGTGTATAATAAAAAAGTGAAAGCATAACTTGACTGAATTCTAGAAGTTGGTATCATAGAGTCAATGGAGGAATCTGAATAGATCATTCCCATCATAGTCCAAGAGAAGAATCAAGGGGGAATAAGGATTTGTTTATATCTAAATAAATTAAATGATGCTTTCTTACATGATCCTTTCCCTACACCTTTTACATATGAGGTCTCAAAAAATGTGGGAGGCCAGGAAGCATATTCAATCACAGATGGACTCTTAGGTTATCATCATATTAAAATAGCTCCAAAGGATAGCAATAAGACTACATTTACTACTGAATGGGGATCCTATGAATATACAATTATTCCCTTTGGATTAAAGAATGCACCAACTATATTTTCAAGGGTGGTCATAGATGCTTTTAAAGAGTTCATGCATCAGTTCTTAGAAGTTTATCTGGACGACTGGACTATTTTTAGTCTATTGAAAGATCATGTAGAATTCCTATGACTAATGTTGTAAAGATGCATGCAATGTCAGATCTCATTAAACATCAAGAAATTCATCTTCGACACACCTTTTGGGATAATGTTAGGACATGTGGTATGAAAAAAAGGGTTAATGGTTGACCCTGATAAGATTGTTGTAATTGTGAACTTACCACCACCAAAGTCAGTGTGTCAGTTACGAGCCACACTTGGAAAAACATGGTACTACAATACTTTTGTCAAAGGGTATGCCCATATTACCGCACTGATGGAAAATTTGTTGAAGAAGGACACCAAATTTCAATGGAATGATTGTCAATAGGGATTGGATATTTTGAAGGAAAAGATGGTGACAACACCTATTTAGTATTTCCGAATTGGGAAAATACATTTCATGTACATGTGGATGCATCAACAGTAGCACTTGGAGAAATTCTGGTCCGTCCAGGAGCAGGTGAATTATATCATCCCATAGCCTTTTCAAGAAGGAAGTTATCCAAATGAGAGCAGAATTACAACACAACAAAAAGAGAAGGCCTAGTCATGGTGTATGCACTACAAAAATTCAAACATTACTTATTGGGAAAACATTTTAAAATGTTCACAGACCATTGTCCCCTCAAATATCTAATCAATAAGCCAATGTCGGGGGGGGATTATATGTAGATGGATATTATTGTTCTAGGAATTTGATTTTGAAGTAATAGTTAAACCATGGAAATTGAATGTAGGAATAGATCACTTGTAGAGGGTAACCAATGGATAAGAAACTACAAATTTAGAAGAAAACTTCCCTAATGCACAATTATTTTAAGTACAAATAGTTGATGAGTACTTCACTGATATCATTGAATTCTTGAGCACATGAGTGCTAGTGGGGAAAAACCCCCTGTTGTTCCAGAGTCTGTACTTAAGGCTTATAAGTACAGTGTCTAGGCATCCGAAAGTGGGTAAAAGGTGGAGAAGAGAGAAACGTCAACCTTCGGCAAAGGAAACTAGGGAAGATTTCTATGTTGGCATTGTCTAGCTTCCAACTGTTCCTGGATAGTTATATCTTGTTCAATGGCTGCCCATGAACGTTCAAGTTCGACCCGGTTAGTAGTTGTCTTAAGAATAGTGTCGAAAAGGTTTAAGGCAATGTGCGTTTGGTTTGATAATCCGGGTTCGATATTAGGCTGTGTTGGTACAGGGACAGTCATGGAGGAACAGTAAAATAACAAAAAATTCACTAAGAAATTAAGTGTTGTCTCAATTTGGTCGTATAAAAGAGAATTTATAATTTCGAAAAGAAACAAAGTGCAAATCAAAGGCTCTTTCCCGTAATTGAGTTATATCTTAATAAAGGTATGAGGTGGGAGAAAAACATTTAGCTGTCTATGGTGTAAGGCTCCTATCAAGGGGGAATCTCACGTATAAACAGAAGAGGAAAACTGTAAGAAGATAACCGATGTAGCAGAGAATATGTGTAGAATTCTGAAAGTGTAGACTGGTCTTACACCCGCTGATAGTTGGTACAGAGGAAAAACAATAAACAATTACAGAAAACCAAAATTCATTCGCTATAGTAGTGGTCGTACTAAATTATAACGAAGCACATCAGTTATGAATATGAAATGAAATGAAAATATGAGATACAAGAAAACAAACTCATAACACAGTCGTGACGGAATTGAGAATCTTCAGATTTTCTTTGTATTAACTCTCAAAATGTAAAAAAATCTGTTACAATCGACACAAAAAGGTCCAGCCTTTTTTCTTTCTTTCTGTGGTGTATTTATACAATTTTACAAATAAGATAGATTCTCAATAGTCACAATATTTTGGTTATGACAAGGAGGAGAGAAATCGCTCCATTTCTTCTTCTCTATCTTCACTTGGTGCCAGATGTTTGTCCTCACGTGTGCTCGGTGCAGGCGACACATCTATCGACCAGTTGAGATATCAGCCGTGATGGTTCCACTTGACAGCTGGCTTCAAAGAAGTAACATTCTCGGGCTAACTACTGCAGCCTGTCTTCCATCTGTCCGTCCATGATGTCAATGGCACATAATTGTGCGCTGGGTCTAATCATGCATTTGTCTATTTGGACTATGTCCACCATAGTCACCTGGGAAATATCGGTCGAATCTCTCTCCTCTTTTTCCTTCAAATCAAGCGAGATTTTTTCCACATTCATTTGCATCAACGTCTCAGCATTACCTCCGCTATCAATGCCTAGAAGATTGCAGTCTATAGAATTAAAGGCCTCTTATAAGGAATTGGTTATCTTTTTGGCTTGTTGCTTGCCTTCGGCGATGTTATGCTCCCATTCCTTTAATAGAATGTTTCCTCTGGTTTGCTATGAAATGGTGAAACTGGGAGTACTTTTTGAAACCCTGTTGTTTGTGGCTATCACAGCCTCTTGGAAGGCCACCCGAGCTGCTCCGATTTCCCTTTCTCTAGCGAATAAGTTCTCCAAAACCTGGTTGACTAGCAAACAGTTGTCCTAGATTTCTTCTACCTTGGTGAGCAAATTTCGCTGTGTGGCAGAGACTCTGCTCCAAATCTCGATCACCTAGGATTTGAACATCTCGATGTTTATCATTCTGTTCTCAACGATCTCCACCCTAGCTTGTAGTTGTTCGATCAAATCTCTTTGCTGGCTCGCTTGCATCTGACTATCCCGGACCACCAGCTGTGATTTCTCGAGCTTAGTTTCGAGCAGCTCTATCTCATTTTTATCGGCCAACCTAGCCTACTCTATTCCTACACTCACCTGGTCTTTAGCAGTCTCTGTTGCCGTGGTTAGTCTGGCTTCAAGGGTCCGAATGAGGCGATTTTTTCTTTTAAGTTGGTTTTTTAGGAGCCCGACTAAAAACTGATTCACCGAGGCATATGCTCCTAGTGTCCCTGCTATTTCAGTAGCGAATTGCTCATTCTTCTTGTCCTTTCCATCAGTTATAACTTTATATTTTTGGCAGTTGACTCTCCTTCCTGATAGAATTCCCTTTTTACTACTGCCTTTCTCTTCTTATCGAAGAAAAACTCATTCGGAGGGAGTTCTTCTACCCTTATGGGACTCAACTCTTCATTGAGTATCCATCCTGCATCGATATTTCCCTGCATAGACTGCAAGGGAGTAACAGATGTGATAGGTTCTCCGACCTGCTTCACTGATTTTACCGGAGTAGCAACCGGACTCTACTTCTTCGACGGGTCAGGAGTCTTTATCTCTGTTTCCGAACTCTTAGTTTGTTGCCCCTCATCCTGGTGTTTTCCTTGATCAGGAGTCGCGTCCTTAGAGCCTTTGGCATCTTTTTGTTTCGCTTCCGACGTACTCGGACACTCACCTCGCAACACTGCGGGTAGATAGCTATGTCGATGTTCCTGGAACTTCAAAACATCGGCTCTTTCCTCGGGTGCCAAGGTTTGTATCCAAGCCAAAATCTCGACATAGGACCTTGCACCTCGAAAAATGTCATCCGAGTGTGAATTCTCGTGCTCAAATCTCTTGAGCCCACAACTGGCCAAATGATTTCTCATGACCCTTTGAGGATCGTGCCTCTTGTATTCAATGGAGACCAAATTTAGGTCTTCCATGGCTGCCGCCTCGGCTTTGGCATGCCCGAAATCTAATAAAGAATAAGAATTCAAATGGACAGGAAAAGACGAACATACCTTCTTCGAGTACCCTTTAATTTCTTTACTCACACCACCAATTACTGTTTGCCTAGCGACCTCACGACAAGCCAACTTGTCGGGGATGAACAATGGAAACGCATGCAGAGGGACCAAAGCCCCCAAAAATCGGAGGTATGAAAATTCCACTTCCACATACCAATCCGCTATGTTGCTCAGATTCGTTACTATGCCATCCGAGATCCTGGGTGGTGGGTGACCGAAAATAGTGACATGCAGAGGCACCATCAATCAGTTGAAAATTTCGTACATGAAATTTGCAGCTTTGTTTTCCCATAATTTTGAATGATATACATGTATGGGTTTGTCTTCGGCCGGAGTCCAACTCCAACTCATTAATGGAAATGGTTTCATAGAAAAAATTGCGTCCATAATGTATGCAGACATGAAGAATGAAGACGCCTTCCCATTCTCTTTCTGCGCCTGATACTCTGTGACCTGACTGGTCAAGCTATCGGAAAGCATCTTTGCCCAGTCAAAGGACTTGCCTTCAGCAACCCAAAACATTAGAGGCACCCATGAAAGGAAAAAATGTGAGGTGTCCTCTTTCCCGTATAACCTGCATGTCATCATGGCTACATATTTGTACTGCGGTTCTAAAGAAGCAATTGAATATATACCGTGGGTATCAGCTCTGAACTTCGCGATGTTTGAAACCCAATCGTTTATTAAACTAGACATGGTTTTATCATACTGTACGCATTCCTTCTGCTTGAACTCGTCCAAGAATTCAACACCATATGTGTGGTCAGACGTCGTGGGCAGCTTATACATGGTTTGCAGATGTTCCAGCCTGAAAGTCCCGATGGTGATTTTCTGCTCGTTCATGATGGTTCTGGTCGGTATGTCCACATGGTCCAATGCCCATCAGACCATGTCATAATATGGAAGCAACTGTGGCCTGGATGCTACTCTGTGCATTTCGGATTGGATGACTGTTTTTTATTTGGTGGTTATATCATCTTTTTTGTTGTCGTTGGAGTCGTCGAAATAGTCCACCAACTCTGCCTGTAGAACATCCGAAATGAACAACCAATTCGGGACCGAATCAATACTTCAAGGTGAAGTATCAGAGACATTGTCTGAGCCTTTTCCTGAAACCTCAACATTTGCCTTTGATGCTTTTCGCGGAGCCATGGTTGGAGATTGCGTTTTGGCTCTTCTACGATAGAAATGCGTATACATACAAAAGTCAGCTTCTCAGAGATAATGTGCTCTGTGTAATATTAAATGCATTTGTTATAATGAAACACAACCCTTATATATATTTGAAAACTCGGTACCTTTCAAAACAAGCCTGTCAAATCACATTTGGAAATAAATTTTGCCATAAAAATCTGATCTTATATTTATCGATTTACCCTATTTCCTCATTAATACCATAAATTTTGGCGGTTTAAAATGCCAGTGGCGTATGGAAAGGCCAAGGCTACCTCGTAAATTGTGCAGATGTCAAATTGAGGGATATGTATTGATTTAGCTTAATTAATCTGGTTTTACCAACGTTAATCAATATTTCGGTACTTGTTATATCGAGGATTTTACTTTAACATTTCGAATCTCTAACACCCGAGACTGCGATGATCGATTTTGGTTAATAAAAAGGTAATCACGATTAGGGGCTCAATTAATTTCATAATTATTATATTCACCATATCGCAACTCGGAGCTTCGAAAATGCGTTTCCGGAAAGTCAGCATACCGAGCCGCGAAACCGGGAGATCACGATAACATGACTTAATTAAAAGGGAAGATAATCTTGGATTAAGTGATTAATTAATGATGTTTATATCCTTATCGTGATTTCGTGAGTCGGGGTTTAGATGGTGTAACGTTTGAAAAGGAAAGCGCCGAGTGGTGAAATGCTGACAGAAATTTTTACCATGGTTTAGATTTTACCTTCAACCATGACACTGGTTACTAGAATAAGGACCTCGTGTTCTCGGCTATCGGGGATACGACGTTAAGTTTTTGGATTTGGAGAACGCCGAGGTGAGAAACCCCGACGACATTTAAACATGGGTTAGGGAAAACTTTACCCTTGTTACTGTCTCGAGTAAAAATTAAAATGATTTCATTCGTAGCTCAGGGCATGTGACTTATATGACTTACAGTATCCGACCTACGAGATCCCGAGGTAGAATAAAAGAGGAAAAGTTTTAACGAAAGGTAGGACTCGTTTCGAGAGTATAACAATCATTGTTGTTCGCGTGATAAAGCTTCGAAGATCTTGATACCTCAGAGGGAAAATATGAAAACCATCTTTAGATTTTGAGCATTTAAAATATGAAATTTGTGATGGGCTTAGAAAACAAAGGTGGCTCCAACATAGGCTTCAACTAGGGATCTCAATTTCTTGTAAGGCGGGAAGAATAGTAGACCATGTGCCAATATTGGGTAAATGGAGTCAATAGCATTCAATCAGGCGAAAAGGTTCCTGAGAATAGGGTAACGAAGGGGGAAAAGACTTCGTTCTTTACCTTGAAAAGATTTTTCAAAATCAGATACTCTTTTTAAGCTTAGTTGTAGTCCCTTTCACAACTTTCCCTTTCCCGCTACTAAATTTAGGTCTGCTCCAAGACGATCGAAACAGTCCTAGGAGACCCAACAGATCTTGTGGCTATCGTCTTGCATCAAAAGAATAAGATTATGTGTTTTTAATTGGGAAGTCCCGTCTGAATTTGGGATGTGGATTAGGTTTTAAAAAGCGTTGGTTACTAGAGTAGAGTGATATTCATGTATAACAGCCTTACAGATATCTCAGATATTGCTTCACTGCCAGCGAGCCTGTTCAATACCCCAGTGAAGTTATCTGGCCCCTTTTACTGAATTTCATTTCACCACTTCAAAATATATTTATGCATTTAAATGCTGAGATGAGGGCAATCATTTCTGAATTTCCTTTCATTGTCTCTCAAACTAGGTGGGGGCAATCATTTCTGAATTTCCTTTCACCACCTGTTTTATTATTTTCTTTTTAGAGCGTGAAGATGGGGGCAATCAGTTTGTATCAGGGCTGATATCTGTGTAATATTTTGCATTATAGGTCTGACAACTTACTTTGATTACTCGGTACCAGCCCTCCCTTGACCTTCACAACATATTTGTTCTTAGGGAGAAAAAGGAAAATAACTTTTTAAGGGCATTCTATTTGAGCAAGCTTCAATCCTTCGATGCCGTTAAAAAACCTAGGAAAGTTAGGATTTCTCTAAACGTTCCTTCGCTTAGCAGGTGATCGAGTAGTTGTGAAGACCCGCTTTCTTCCCACAATCTACTTTGAGGCTCACGAGGTTGAAACGAAAAACTTTTATCCCTTCATATATGAAATGGAAAGATGGTGACTTTTTAAAAGGTAAACCCAAAGATAGAAAGGATGCTAGGCAGCGATTTACTAACTGAAAACACAGAGGCAAACAATTCAAAACTGACCCTTGTAGATATTTTCGGGGATAATTTACTTCGACTGACTGTTTTTAGATTGGGTGAATCGTTTAAACTGTCTTAATTTTTTTCAAAGATTATCAAACCAAGAAACAACTCTATTATCTATCAGTTCAGCTGATATTGCAGTTTGAATGGTGTTACCTCGGTTTTCTTTAACAATCCTTTATAACATGTCTTTTGAGGAATCTCATCTTTACCTTTTCATTTCACTTTCTTTGTGCAATATGAAACTACTTTAGGTATCACTTGTTTATGCCGATTTTATTTCTGACACCGAATTTCAATTTACTTCTCCTGCTTGTTTCGTATGCAACTGGAATCCTGTAAAAGATAAATACGAATCTTATCCGAAATGTGTCAAAAGTTCATGAATGAAAAAAGAAAAGAAAATCAAAAAGCAATGTTTAAATGAAAATACATATATGTACACAAAATATATATAATAAATTTTTTTTTTTTTTTTTGAATCTGGTGACTGTTACGTCATGTAATGCTTTAGATACCGCTCATTGACAGGGGCATTGAGGACTTCTCCATCTAAATTTTCCAGTAGGAAAGAATTTTTTCCTTCCGGAGCTGAGACCCTGAATGGCCCATACCAGAGGTGGTCAAATTTACCATGCTTTGCTGCTTCTTCCTTCCTTGTATCCCATCTTAACACTAAATCACCTGGGAGGAATTCTCTGTCCTTTGCTTTGTAGTCGAACAATGCCTTCATGTCATCTTGGTACTTCTGCATCTTTTCATCAACTTCGACTCTATGTTTTTGAACCTCAATCAGCTAATTTATTCTTCTGGTTACATGATTGGGTTCTTCATTTTGATCTTGCCATAACTTCATCACTGGTAGTGATAGGTTTATAGGTAGAAC
Source organism: Picea mariana (assembly GCA_032191745.1). NCBI lineage: Eukaryota > Viridiplantae > Streptophyta > Pinopsida > Pinales > Pinaceae > Picea > Picea mariana. The sequence goes on along the minus strand of JASDQU010104588.1, from coordinate 107,678 downwards.
AAAATCTATCCCATAGACCATTTGAAAAGGCGAAATGCCGATAAACATTTTAGTGCTTATGCGGTTTTCCCACAATGCGTATTTTAGGTGTACGTGCTAAGACCTTTTATTTTCATCCAATACTTTCTTAATTATATTTACCAGGCTCTTATTAGAAGACTCAGCCAATCCGTTTCCCTAGGGGTAATATGCTGTGGAATGGCCAAGAATAATGTTATACTTTTGACAGAAGCTGATCATAGCCATAGATTTAAAAGCCTGGGCATTGTCAGTAACTATCTTTCGGGGACAACCGAATCTTGACATATTGTCTTCTAAGAAATCGATTACCAACGAGTTTGTTGCCCTTTTGGTTGGAATAGCTTCCACCCACTTAGTAAAATAATCTGTAGTTGTTAAGATCCACTTGTGTTGAGCACTGGAATGGGGATTAATCTCACCTATGAAGTCTAGACCCCATTGATGAAATGGGGCTTCGGCTTTGACTGGAACTAGAGGCAGTGCCGGGAGCTTCTGTTTACCTGTGAATAGTTGACACAGGTTGCAAGCACGCACTTTGGCATTGACGTTCGAAAAGAGTTTTGGCTAGTAGTACCTAGCCCTAAAGATCTTATAAGTTGTAGCTCTCCATGCGTGATGTCCCCCACAGACTCCCTCATGAAATTCCTCTATAACCCACTGAGTTTCTGAATCCACTAAACAGACTAACAGGAAACCGTGTGGATCCTTCCAATATAGCTGACTTTCGGCGATGCAATATTTAACTGCATGGAGTTTTAAAGTTCTAGCTTTAGATGGTGATAGTTCATTTGGGCATTTTAGATTTAGCAGGTATGACACTATGTCTCTGTACCAGCCCGATGATAAAAAATTCTCTTCGATCTTGTTTGGACTTGTTTCCTCATTCGACTCGTTTAGGTCTGTGTCTTTGTCGTCTTCTTGCAGGAAATTTATATCTAGGGCTCTGAAATTCGATTCAGCTAAGAGTTTGGCCAGGCCTTGCCCTTTTATCAATTTGGTCGATTTGACTTCCAGGTCAAATTCCTGGATTTTGGCGAGCCATCGCCCTCTTTTTCCATCACTGTCTGGCTGTACCAATATATATTTCACAGAACTGGTAGGCATGTACGCAATTATCTTTGAATGTAGTACATAAGTTCTGAATGCCTTTAATTCTTTTACCATTGCGTACGCCTGTTTTTCTATTATGTCATACTTCAGTTCCGTGTCTCTAAGGCTTTTGCTAAAAAACGCAATTGGTTGTTCGAATCCTTCTTCATTCTTTTGTAGGAGCACCGCGGGGATAGTATGTTCAGAGGCAAATGAGAAAATAAGAAAATATTTCAGATTGTCTGGGCTTGCTAACACAGGTGCCTCGCTTATGACTTTCTTAATATGCAAGAACGATGCTCTGGCCTCGGTTGTCCAATTTACTCCACCGTCCTTCTTCAACATCCCTGTGATCAATTTTACAATCTCAGCGAAATTGGGGATAAACCTTCGTAAAAAATTTATTCTTCCTAAGAAAGATTGAATCTCTTTTACATTTTTGGGAATATTTATAGTATCTATTTCTTCAATCCTCTTAGCATCAATCTTGATTCCATCCCTAGATACGATATGACCCAAAAGATTACCTTCCCGCATGGCAAAATGTGATTTCTTTGGGTTTAAAGATAGACCAAACCTACGACATTTTTCGAAGGTTTGTTTGAGATGCATCAAGTGTTCTTCATCAGTTTTAGAGAAAACCGTCAAATCGTTGAGGTAAATGACTATGAACTTGTCCCTTTCTCCTATGAAAGCGATGTCCATAGTGCGCTGGAAGGTGGCCTCTACATTCATCAAACCAAAAGGCATTTTGTCATACATGAACATACCCCATGGTGTGGTGAAAGCAGTTTTTTCCCTATCTTGTTCATTCATGGCGATTTGATTATAACCAGAGAACCCATCTATCATAGACATTCAGTTTGCTCCAACTACTTTTTCTAGCACATGGTCCATTTTGGGCAGTGGATAGTTGTCCTTGAGAGATGACTTATTAAGATTCCTGAAATCCACACACAATCTGATTTCCCCGCTCTTTTTCCTGACTGGGACCAGGTTTTCTACCCAATCTGAGTATCTTAGAGGTACGATTATTTTCGTGTCTAAAAGTTTCTTAACTTCTTTTTCGATCATAGGTAACAAAATGGGGTTAATTTTCCTAAGATTTTGCCTAAACGGTTTGACCCCATGCTTCAAAGGTATCTTGTGATCAATTATGGAAGTGTCATACATTCTTAACTCATTATAAGACCAGGTGAAAACATCTTTATACTGTCTGAGTAGGTCTTTATACTTAACTTTCACTTCGGGAGGGAGGAACTTGGATATTTTTACCACCCTGGATTCTTTTTCAGTTCCTATATCACAATCCTCCACTTCTTCTGGTTGGGGCTGTAAAGTGGATTTTATAAGTACGTCGTTCTGATCAAAAAGTCTCTCTAAAGGAATCAATCCTTTCAGAATCTGTTTTTTTTTAAGGACCAACATATGATGATCCACAATTTTTTCTCGGAAGGATTCAGGATCTTCCCCTTCTTGCATGATCCATATCGGGTCATTTTGATTTTCTTGGTCTGCATGAGTTTCGGAGAATTCACCCACTGTTGCATGGAATTTCTTAATTTGTTCGTCATCCTCAAAGACCTGCCAGTGTCGGATATTATCTGGTATAGAGGGTTTGTATCTGATTTCAATGTGATACTTCAATTTGAAAGTCGTGGGAGGAGAGAAGGTTGAAGCTTCTTTTGCCAATGCATCAGCATGTAAATTCTCTGTGCGAGGGATAAAGTGGACATTTACGGATGAGAAAAAGTTTTCCATGAGATCCCAAGCACAATTTCTGTATGTTCTTAATCTGGGATGCTTGGCTAGGTATTGTCGATTTATTTGTTTGACTATTAACTCTGCATCACCATATACCTCTAAGTTATTTATATTTAGCTTCTTGGAAGCCTCTAATCCTAAGACCAACGCTTCATATTCGCATACGTTGTTAGTGTAATCTATATCCCACTATAGTCGGTAGGAAAAAGGAACAACAAACTTACCTTCGGGAGCCACTAAAAGCACTCCTACACCTGCCCCTTCGGAAGATAAGGCACCATCAAAATACATTTTCCAGACACTGGTGCTACACAGATCTTCTGTCATGTCATCTGAATCTTCTCGCTCTATATCGTTTTCCTCCAAACGACCATCTAAACCATCATCAAAAGACAGGATACAATTTCCCAGATCTTGATCCGCAATGTAAATAGGGAAATTGTTTGGGTTTTGAGGGTCACTCACTGTATATGCTAATCTCGTTTCTCTGTACAACCGAGTGAACTGACCACTGAACACAGGAATTGTGGCAAACGTCATTTCCAATTGAAGAGAACCCCCCAACTTGGCTCCCCATGATCTAGATAACATCAAGCCATACTTAGGGGGAATATCTGCGATAACCACATCCATCAGGATACTCTTAACCGGGACCTGCACCAGGGTAACTACCAGATCTTTTATCGTACCCATACACTTAACCCTTCTTGAGTCAAAAGAGTACAGATATCCATAAGGTCTGGTGATCTGGAGACCCAACTTGTCCATTATAATCTTAGGCATAACGTTATGGGAGGCTCCGGAGTCTAACATGCAATTATGTAGCAATTGATCATACACATTCAGAGTGATATAAAAGGGAGCAATGGTATCTTTGGCCCCTTCAAAATGGGGACCAAAGGTGATGTTAGGTTTTTCATCTTCCAGGTTTAAAACTTCAGACTAGCTTTCTAGCTCAGAGACACCCATCGCTTTGGTAATTTGCTTCTGATAAATGGGATTTTTTGCTAATTCGACCAAAGGGATTGGTATCTTAATTTTATTTATCTCATTTTCAAAACTGAAAGCTCTTCTCACCTTGTCTGTTTCTTTGGTTAAGACTTCTGAATCCTTCCTTTTTGACTTATTTGTCTGGACCACTTTATCACTTATGGTCCTGGTTGAAAACGTAACTTTATTGACTGGTTCGGTTCCTTGTGCTTGGGTTTCAACTTTTTTCACTTCGGACTCTTGTGTGCTTACCACTTTAGTTTTGTTCTTGGGTAATAAGGTTTCTTCCGGAGTAGGCTCATAAGTTTGTCCTCTTTGGAGGATTTTCTTGGGTTGAGTAGTTGAGATGGGCTTACTCTTAAATCTTAAGTTGTACTTTGGTTGAAACTCAGCCATTATCATCTCAGTTTCTGGTTGAGATTCACAGAGATCGGTGTGATCACCTTCTTCAGCCTTATTTGATGGTCATGGCGTGTTTAGAGATTTTTCATAGTCTTCACGAGTCAGATATGGTTGAGTGCAGTCATCATCGAAGTTCGTGACATCATTATCCGAATCTCTGAAGTCTTGAAAATCGTTCGCTCCTATAAAATTTTCATTCTTTAAGGGAGCTTGTATTTTTTGATCTTCATTTTTTACTTGTCTTTGTTGGTTCGGGGGGTTGGGGTTCCTCTTGAAATCCTTTTTGGGGAAAGAGTCAGCTTTGGCCTGTTCGAGCTCCATTCTGGATATTTTATTTGACAGTTTTTTAATTACTCTGGCCATATCGTCTACCCTATCATCTGCGGATCTATTAGACCCTGACGGACCTGCTTGTTCTCTAAAGCATTTGGTCTCTCGGTTTCCTGTTTCTAATTTAGATTTAAGCTTACCCGAAGCCATCATATTAGACTCTATTTCTACCGCATCGTCCTGCATTCGGTTTAGGGTGGCTCCCCTTCTTTCTTGCAAAAGGAGTGCAAAATCCGGTTCGAAAGCTCCGGTGAAAGTTACTTTGGTTGTGGGTTGGGATGGTTTAACCTCGGCTGGGATCTTATTATACAGTTTGTTGAATCTTTGAATAAATTCCATGACTGTTTCTGAATTCCTTTTTCTCAAAGACCCAAATTCGGTTAAATAATATAGATGGTCTTTTCTCTCACCCCTTTGTCTAAGGAAAGCATCTTCCAAAGTGTCATAAGACAAGATAGATGCTGCAGGTAGGCTCCGAAACCAAGTTCGGACCTGGCCTTCGAAGGTTTGGACAAGAAGTCTCGAATATACATCCTCATGTTCGATACCTAGGATATCGACGAATTGATCGAAGAAATTAATATGTTCGACCGCAGTTAGATCCCCTTCCCCAGTGAACTTCGGTAAATTTTTTATGTAATTTTTGGGGAGACCGTGTAGAGGGACGAGCAATACTAAGGGAGCATATCTGGCTGCAACTTTCGCAAACACTCTGGGAGGGGGGGCAGGCCCCTGGCCTTTAGCTCCTCCTAGAGGGGCTCCTCCTCCTCCTCTGATAAACCCTCCACGTCCTCCTACAAACCCTCCACCTCCTCCTCCGACGGATGCCATCATTATTTGTGGAAAGTTATAAAGGGGGTTTTGGAAAATTAAAAGTGACTCTTTATTTTCTTCACAAAGAGGAAAATTCGAAGAGGAAAGATAAGGAACACGAGGACTTGGTTCCTCGGATTTGCAAGAGACGAAATCAGGAGAACCGATAGGTGTGGAAACCGAGTGTGTAACACACTCTTCAGAATTTGGTGAAGTTGGGAAATTCAACTGAAGGAAAGATGGTATGTCAAAAGCCGACAAACTTTCAAGAGGGCCCTTTCCTTTGTGTACTAAGGGGATTGTCAGATGAATCTCACTCCTAAATTTGGAGCAGTTTAGCATTGAAACTTTAGTATCAAAGAGAGGACTGAGAGAATTTGAGGGTTTGGAAGGAATCTTAGTCTTCAGTGGTAGGTTTTTAAGTTTGTAAACTGCAACGGTTGGCTTAAGAGAGCCTCTCACCTTTAGAATCTTTTCGGGATCGGTAACGGGCGTAATCTGCTTACCATCTAGGTTTTGTCTGGTATTCCTTCGACCGGATGCCAGTTTATTATTTGTGGAGTCACCAAGTGAAAGATTAGAAAGCCTTAAAAGGTGTGTACTCTTTGTTCACTATCAAAGGGTAACACTTTCAACAAAAAAAAAATGTCGTTTTCCCAGGGAAAAAGATTTCGTAACTTCGGTCCCTGGCAACGGTGCCAGAAAGATGTTGTTCCAGAGTCTGTACTTAAGGCTTAGAAGTACAGTGTCTAGGCATCTGAAAGTGGGTAAAAGGTGGAGAAGAGAGAAACGTCAACCTTTGGCAAAGGAAACTAGGGAAGATTTCTACGTTGGCATTGTCTAGCTTCCAACTGTTCCTGGATAGTTATATCTTGTTCAATGGCTGCCCATGAATGTTCAAGTTCGACCTGGTTAGTAGTTGTCTTAAGAGTAGTGTCAAAAAGGTTTAAGGCAATGTGCGTTTGGTTTGATAATCTAGGTTCGATATTAGGCTGTGTTGGTACAGGGACAGTCATGGAGGAACAATAAAATGACAAAAACTTCACTAAGAAATTAAGTGTTGTCTCAATTTGGTTGTATAAAAGAGAATTTATAATTTCGAAAAGAAATGAAGTGCAAATCAAAGGCTCTTTCCCGTAACTGAGTTATATCTTAATAAAGGTATGAGGTGGGAGAAAAACATTTAGTTGTCTATGGTGTAAGGCTCCTATCAAGGGGGAATCTCACGTATAAATATAAGAGGAAAAATGTAAAAAGATAACCGATGTAGCAAAGAATATGTGTAGAATTCTGAAAGTGTAGACTGGTCTTACACCCACTGATAGCTGGTACAGAGGAAAAACAGTAAACAATTACAGAAAACAAAAATTCATTCACTATAGTAGTGGTCGTACTAAATTATAATGAAGCACATCAGTTATGAATATGAAATGAAATGAAAATATGAGATACAAGAAAACAAACTCATAACACAGTCGTTACGGAATTGAGAATCTTCAAATTTGCTTTGTATTAACTCTCAAAATGTAAAAAACTCTGTTACAATCGACACAAAAAGGTCCAGCCTTTTTTCTTTCTTTCTGTGGTGTATTTATACAATTTTACAAATAAGATAGAATCTCAATAGTCACAATATTTCGGTTATGACG
>JASDQU010104588.1:89700-100600 GCA_032191745.1 Picea mariana | reverse complement strand
TTTGCTTTGTATTAACTCTCAAAATGTAAAAAACTCTGTTACAATCGACACAAAAAGGTCCAGCCTTTTTTCTTTCTTTCTGTGGTGTATTTATACAATTTTACAAATAAGATAGAATCTCAATAGTCACAATATTTCGGTTATGACGAGGAGAGAAATCACTCCATTTCTTCTTCTTTGTCTTCACTTGGTGCCAGACATTTGTCCTCGCGTGTGCTCGATGCAGGCGACACATATATCGACCAGCTGAGATATCAGCCGCGATGGTTCCGCTTGACAGATGGCTTCAAAGAAGTAACATTCTTGGGCTAACTACTATAGCCTATCTTCCATCTGTCCATCCATGATGTCGATGGAACATAATTGCACGCTGGGTCTAATCATGCATTTGTCTATTTGGACTATGTCCACCATAGTCACTTGGGAAATATCAGCTGAATCTCTCTCCTCTTTTTCCTTCAGATCAAGCGAGATTTTTGCCACATTCATTTGCATCAACGTCTCAGCATTACCTCTGCTATCAATGCCTAGCAGACCACCGTCTATAGAATTAAATGCCTCTTCTAACGAATTGGTTATATTTTTGGCTTGCTGCTTGCCTGTGGCGATGTTATGCTCCCATTCCTTTAATAGAATGTTTTCTCTAGTTTTCTCTGAAATGGTGAACCTGGGAGTACTTTCCAAAACCCTGTTGTTTGTGGCTATCATAGCCTCTTGGAAGGCCACCCGAGCTTCTCCAGATTCCCTTTCTCTAGCGGATAAGTTCTCCGAAACCTGGTTGACTAGCAAACAGTTGTCCCGGATTGCTTCTACCTTGGCGAGCAAATTTCGCTGTGCCACAAATACCTTGCTCCGAATCTCGATTGCCTGGGATTTGAACATCTCGATGTTTATCATTTTGTTCTTGGCGATCTCCACCCTAGCTTGTAGTTGTTCGATCAAATATCTTTGTTGGATCACTTGCATCTGACTATCCGGGACCACCAGCTGTGCTTTCTCGAGCTTAGTTTTGAGCAACTCTATCTTGTTTTTATCGGCCAACCTCGCCTGCTCTATTCCTACGCTCGCCTGGTCTTTAGCAGTCTCTGTTGTTGTGGCCAGTCTGGCTTCAAGGGTCTGAATGAGGCGATTTTTTCTTTTAAGTTGGTTTTTTATGAGCCCGACTGAAAACTGATTTGCCGAGGCATATGCTCCTAGTGTCCCTGCTATTTCAGTAGCGAATTTCTCATTCTTCTTGTCCTTTCCATCAGTTATAACTTTATATTTCTTTGCAGTTGACTCTCCTTCCTAATAGAATTCCCTTTTTACTACTGCCTTTCTCTTCTTATCGAAGAAAAAAACTCATTCAGAGGGAGTTATTCTACCCTTATGGGCCTCAAATCTTCATTGAATATCCATCTTGCATCGATATTTCCCTACGTAGACTGCAAGGGAGTAACTGATGTGATAGTTCTCCAACTTGCTTCGTTGATTTTCCTGGACTAGCAACTGGACTCTGCTTCTTTGGCGGGTCAGGAGTCTTTATCTCTGTATCTAGACTCTTAGTTTTTTCCCCCTCGTCCTGGTGTTTTCCTTGATTAGGAGTCGCGTCCTTAGAGACTTCAGCATCTTTCTATTTCGCTTCTGATGTACTCGGACCCTCACCTCGCAACACTGCGGGGAGACAGCTATGTCGATGTTCCTAGAACTTCAAAACATCGGCTCTTTCCTCGAGTGCCAAGGTTTGTATCCAAGCCAGAATATCAGCATAGGACCTTGTGCCTCAAAAAATGTCATCCGAGGGTGAATTTTCGTGCTCAAATCTCTTAAGCCCGCAATTGGCCAAATGATTTCTCATGACCCTTTGAGGATCGTGCTTCTTGTATTCAATGGAGACCAAATTTAGGTCTTCCAGGGCTGCCACCTTGGCTTTGGAATGCCCGAAATCTAATAAAGAATAAGAATTCAAATGGACAGGAAAAGACGGCCATACCTTCTTCGAGTACCATTTAAGTTATTTTCTCACAACACCAATTACTGTTTGCCTAGCGACCTCATGACAAGCCAACTTGTCGGGGATGAACAATGGCAACACATGTGGAGGGACTGAAGCCCCAAAAACTTGGAGGTATGAAAATTCCGCTTCCACATACCAGTCCGCTATGCTACTCAGATTCGTTACTATGCTGTTCGAGATCCTGGGTGGTGGGTGACCGAAAATAGTGACATGCAGAGGCACCATCACCTAGTTGAAAATTTCATACACGAAATTTGCAGCTTTGTTTTCCCATTATTTTGAATGATATACATGTATGGGTTCATCTTCGGCCAGAGTCCAACTCTAGCTCATTAATGGAAATGGTGTCATAGAACAAATTGCGTCCATAATATATGCAGACATGAAGAATGAAGACACATTCCCATTCTCTTTCTGCGCCTGATACTTTGCGACCTGACTGGTCAAGCTATCGGAAAGCATCTTTGCCTAGTCAAAGGAACTGCCTTCGGTGACTCGAAACATTAGAGGCACCCATGAAAGGAAAAAATGTGAGGTGTCCTTTTTCCCATATAACCTTCATGTCATCATGGCTACATATTTGTACTGCGGTTCTAAAGAAGCGATTGAATATATACCGTGGGTATCAGCTCTGAACTTCACGGTGTTTGAAACCCAATCCTTTATTAAACTAGAAATGGTTTTATCATACTGTATGCATTCCTTCTGCTTGAACTCGTCCAAGAATTCAGCACCATATGTGTGGTCGGACGTCGTGGGCAACTTATACATGGTTTGCAGATGTTCCGGCCTGAAAGTCTCGATGGTGATTTTCTGCTGGTTCATGATTGTTCTGGTCGGTATGTCCACATGGTCCAATGACCATCGGACCATGTCATAATATGGAAGCAACCATGTCCTAACTGCTACTCTATGCATTCTGGATTGGATGACTATTTTGTATTTGGTGGTTATATCATCTTTTTCGTTGTCGTTGGAGTCGTTGGAATAGTCCACCAACTTTGCCTGTAGAACATCCGAAACGAACGACCAATTCGGGACTGAATCAATACTTCGAGGTGAAGTATCAGAGACATTGTCTGAGCCTTGTCCCAAAACCTCAACATTTTCCTTTGATGCTTTTCGTGGAGCCATGACTGGAGATTGCGTTTTGGCTCTTCTGCGATAGAAATGCATATACATATAGAAGTCAACTACTCAGAGATAATGTGCTCTGCGTAATATGAAATGAATTTGTTATAATGGAACACAACCCTTATATATATTTGAAAGCTCGGTACCTTTCAGGACAAGCCTGTCAAATCACATTTGGAAATAAATTTTGCCATAAAAATCCGATCTTATATTTATCGATTTACCCTATTTCCTCATTAATGCCATAAATTTTGGTGGTTTAAAATTCCAGTGGCGTATGGAAAGGCCAAGGCTACTTCGTAAATCGTGCATATGTCAAATCGAGGAATATGTATTGATTTAGCTTTATTAATATGGTTTTACCAACGTTAATCAATATTTCGGTACTCGTTATATCGGGGATTTTACTTTAACATTTCGAATCTCTAACACCCGAGACTGCGATGATCGATTTTGGTTAATAAAAAGGTAATCGCGATTAGGGGCTCAATTAATTTCATAATTATTATATTTGCCATATCGCAACTCGAAGCTTCAAAAATGGGTTTCCAGAAAGTCATCATGTCGAGCCACGAAACCGCGAGATTGCGATAACATGACTTAATTAAAAGGGAAGATAATCTTGGATTAAGTGATTAATTAATCACATTTATATCCTTATCGTGATTTCGTGAGTCGGGGTTTAGACGGTGTAATGTTTGAAAAGGAAAACGCCGAGCAGCGAAATGCCGACAGAAATTTTTACCAAGGTTTAGCTTTTATCTTCAACCATGACACAGGTTACTAGAATAAGGACCTCGTGTTCTCGGCTATCGGGGCTACGACGTTAAGTTTTTGCATTTGGAGAAAGCCGAGGTGTGAAACCCCGACGACGTTTAAACATGGGTTAGGGAAAACTTTACCCTTGTTACTGTCGCGAGTAAAAATTAAAATGATTTCGCTTTTTCGTAGCTCGGGGCGTGTGACTTATATGAATTACAGTATCCGACCTACGAGATCCCGAGGTAGAATAAAAGAGGAAAAGTTTTAACAAAAGGTAGCACTCGTTTCGAGAGTATAACAATCATCGATGCTCGCGTGATAAAGCTTCGGAGATCTTGATACCTCAGAGGGAAAATATGAAAACCATCTTTAGATTTCGAGCATTTAAAATATGAAATTTGTGATGGGCTTAGAAAACAAAGGCGGCTCCAACACCCCCTATGACTACACTTGCGTTTAGAATGTAGGCAGATCATTTAACCATCTAAAAGTAAACTACTCTAAAATACCCCAAACATACCAAAAATCATACAATAGAAGCAAATAAGAGGGATATCGGGTAACTATACATCTACTCTTTGTTTGGTGATGATCCTCTCGCGCTTCGAAGTCTTGCTGAATACATGCCTCCTCCCAGGGCTGATCTGCATCCAAATATTGACAAACAGAAAATGAAAAGCATGATATTCCATACAAAAATTAGGGTTATCTGTTATAAATACAAAAGATATACCAATAAAATCATTCAATACACCATGATTTGGGACAGGAAAAGTAATTCTTTTATTAATAACTCAATGATTATACCTTTACAATCAAAGCTAGCTACCGCTCTGCGAACTTGGTCCAAGCTCCTCTTCACCAAGATCCAAGTGAACCTTTACATAATCCTCTCCTCTCAACCTTCTGATCTCTTCTTGGGAAGTGAATGGGTTATGGTGGAGGAAGAAAGGGAAAATGGGGGAATGCTAAGGCAATTCTCACAAAAGGGCTGCAATAACTTGGGCAAAGAGGGGATGTGAAACGGGAAGAGTTTCACTATTCTTCTGTCAATATCTGAAATGAGACCCCAACACCTCATTTTATATGGGAAAAGGATGGTTATTCGGTTGGGTGACGGGATATGGTAGGTGGATTAGTTGGGAAACTACCCAATATCCTGTAATCTCAACGAATTCCTTGCAACTTTTTATTTTTTGCAACTTTTGCAAGTATACGCGTGTTGTAATGGTGTTTCATGCATATGTACAGGAGTTGTAGTGGTGAAACAAGTGTATGTATGCGAGAAATAGTGGTGTAAGGCACGCATATCTTCAAAAAATTGGTTTTTAAGAAGAGAAACTCAACAGTGCCTTGGCAAAAAATGCAAGTAAGAGGGACAAAGGCTAGGTATGCATGTGTAGAGAAATTTAGGGTTATAAAATATGCCCCCTAATGTGTGAGGTCAAAAGAGAATATGATGGCTGAAATACATTACAAAATATTCACCAATGTTCAAAATGAGTGAGCCCGAGACTAGAGTTCGGGAGGTTCCATCTGCAAAACAACAATTGTCTCTCCAAGGCAGGTATACCCATTCTCTGGATGAAATAAATCATGGATTCCAATCAAATAAACTACATATTGATGTCATATATAAAGTGTAGCCACGAGCAATACACAACGGATCTACATCTCAAAATCAAATATATACAAGTAGAGTATTCATCTTCAAGAAGCCAATGACACCTGATGGCTGGAGATGAGGTCTTCATAGCTCGAGAAACAACTTCAAGATCTTCAAAAATTGGGTAGGAGTACAATGTGAGTGTATGAATTCACTACCTAGAGGTCTTCGACGGCTCTTCAGAAAAATACAAGAAGATCTCGATGATTAGGAAGAGAACTTCGTTGAATTTGAATCAAGACTTGATTGGACTTTCAGGATGTCTGACTCATGAGGTCAAGAGAAAAATTGCAGAAAGGCCGACTCAAGTTGGGTGAAACTTCCCTTGGACAAAAACACTAAATATGAGCAGACTCAGGCAACATGACATTGACATAAGTTTGCTATGCAGGAGGCAACGCGAACTCTCCATGTGTTTGGAAGAGTAACCAAACAGAGGAGGACACAACTCTATGTTGCGAGAATAGCTTCCCAAGGTCATACTAGATCCCAATGCTTGATGAACAAATGGAAGGATGTGCTTTTTCCAAGGGTGACTCATTGTGCTACTAAAAAAGAATATATATTTCTTGTCCCCTCTTTTTTATTTTTTTGTCTTTTTAAATTTTTAAAGAGATTGAAAAAGAATAAAACAATGCTATGTTACAAAGGAGGAATGAGTGTCACAAGAAATAATACTAGTTCCAGGCGCAAGGAACACACTAATGCTCAGAGCAAGGAGACGTGCAGGAAAAGGAAACCCGGGGAAAATTCCTCCATGGGTCAAGGTGTCAGGTCGCAGAGGAAAAGTGCTACAAGGCTTGCATATAAGGCATGCTTCAAAGGTTCAGTCGAGAGAAACATGGAGCCAACATTAGGCCAAAGACACAAATATGCAAATGTGATTAACAAGACATAATGAAACCCCCTTTAATGTAATTTTTAACGAGCCCATAGAAGGTAATCTCGGTAATTTTTCATGTTTAGAGAGTCTGAAAAAACGTAAAATATAACCACAAGGGGTACCTTTTTCAGAGATAGTCTAGTCAGTTCGAAAAAGGGAGAAACTAGCACCAAAAAGATGTCTATTCAAAGACAATTTAATGAGTGTGACAAAGACATGATCACTTGGAAATATTTTCAATTTTAAGGAATCTGAAAAGAGCTTAACTATGGAATGACAACCTTTTTCTGATTTTAGTCCCCTTTTCTCAAAAAATTATAAAAGTTACTGATGAGAAATCTCCTGACGAGACGAATCTCCCGAGGCGTACCTTTTTCCTCCATAATTTATAGGCCGTAAAAAGGGGTAAAATTATGCCATTAGATGTTCTCCTGGACCGATTTAACGAGTGTGAAGGAACAAGGTCACTCGACAATCTTTTCAATTTTAGGGAGTCTGAAAAGAGCTAAACTATGGACTCCATGGGGGTTCCTTTTTCGTAAGTAATCTCCAAGGCCCGAAAAAAGTGATAAACCAAAACCAAGGAGAATGTTCCTTTTTCATAAATTTAGTCACTCAGGCCCGAAAAAGGGTTAAACTTATACTTGAGAATAGTCTTCTAGCGAACCGAGGTTCCTAGAGTATACCTTTATTCGTACAACTCACCATATGGACCGAAAAAGGGGCAAACTACCGTCGTACAAATGTGCCTTCAAATTTGAGTTTGATGAGCGTGAAGGGAAACAAGATCGCTCAACAATATTTTCATGTTTAGAGAGTCTGAAAAGGGCATAAAGAAGACTCAAAATGTTACTTTTCTCAGTTAATCCAAACAAGATCGAAAATCATAAATGCAGTCTTGTCGAATATTGATTTCAGATTTCAAAGTGAGCTTGAAATACAACAAAGAGTGCTCATTTTTGGAGTCCCGAGGGTGAGTCCAAGAGTGATGGTACATTAGATGAATGACGCTCAATCTCATAATCATGACAGGATTAACAAGGAATCCCGAGACTATAGTCATTATAGACAACATGGATGACAAAATGAAACAAGGATCTATCTAGGGAATCCATGTAAAGGTAGGCTCTAACACCTAATAATGACACTTCTAAAGCAAGAATGATGGTTATGTGTCACACATCGGTGGGATCGATCCTATGGAAAAGCAAAAAAGACAACGAGATGTAGAAAGTGGAGGTGAAATCCTAACTTATATGCAAAAATTTGGAAAAAACCACTGTTACCAAAGGACCTTTAAAAGTGACCCATCTCCCAAAAAGTTATCAAACCAAAATAAAAAGTGTATCTTAGCATCCAATAAGAAAATCATGAATGGAATTAAATGATTTCCAAGCCAGAAAAAATGATGAAGGGGGTCAAAAAGTGGCAAAAAGGGCCAAAAACGTCTATAAATAGAAGCTGACAACTCATTTTCACCATTTCATTTTGAAAATTGAACACATAGTAAAAATGCCCCCTTTCTAAAGAACTTGACTCCAGGAGATTCAAAGGATGAAACAAACTTACGCTTGGACCAAGTAATTACAAACTCATCCCTCCTACATTTCCATTCTTTCTTTATGTATTTGTTTTGGTTGTTGAGGGGGCGCGCTCTCCCAAAAAGAGGGGCCCTGCATGTACGTGGGTTGTACAAGGACAACACACATATGTATGCTGGCAAAAAATAGTCTGCCAGTGTACATACATGAATGTGGCCAAAAAAACCCGCATACACCCTCAAAAGGCTTCAAAAAATTAAAATGCAAGAGCCAACTACCTTTTCATTTACCATGGAACAAGATGTATGTCCATTGGAGGGAGAGGGAAAACAAGGAGATAGATATACTGGTCTATGAGGACCCTACTTCCATTTCCGCATTGAAACAATGTGGGCTATGGAAGTTATTCCAGTGTCCATTTATAAGGGCACAACCCAGGCTGCTGAATACCCTAGTCGACTACTAGCATCTGGATGCAGAGGCATTCATGATAGAGGGGAAGTCATTGACTCCAACGAATAAGGACATATACTTCTTGACTAGCCTCTCGAGGAGAGGGGAACCAATCAATCTACACACCTTTCCCCTCGGGCCCTTCAAAATTGAGGACTACATCAGGATGCACTGTGAGGCCGGCACTGAGAAGGTAGGTTCTCAAGTGCCCATTCATAAGATCACCAGTTTGACATTGAGGGTGATCTTACTAGTTATTGGGCAGATTACTGGATCCATGACCCTTCACCAGGCTTCCTTGCTACACATGCATTGTGATATTTAGTGACAGGAGACACATATATTTGATTGGAGTACAACCATGCTCATATGCATGAAGAGGAAATTGATAGAGTGTCGGGAGCACAACAACAAGAACTTTGGATTCAACACCATCCTTTCCTTGTTCTTATTCGAGAGAGTGCCCAGTCTAAGTCCCAAAGAGATTATACGGGGGCATGTGTCCTCCTCCCCAGTAGTATGTAGATGGCCATCCCTGGTGCCACGACAGGGGGGAGGGAGGACCATAGAGGCCTTCGACGACAAGTTTTTTGACTGGTAGCAATGACATACTCCAGTGATAGAGGACTACCCATATGATGGAATCAACTTCTCTAGGGATCCAGACATGCTTGTACCTCCTGGAGAGGAGAGAAGAGAGCTAGGTACATGTTTTTAAAAGTTATTTAATTTTTAATTTCTTTTTTATATATCTTTTTTATATGTGTTAGAGTACTAAATTTTGTATCTTTTATGTATAGATGTGGGACTAGTGCTCCTGACAGACTTCACGAGGACTCGAAGATGTCCTCGACCATAGGCAGGGCCAACAACAGCCGGTGGACCAGCAACCATAGGGTGACTTCCAGCCGAAGAGGCTAAGATATTTTTGAGGTGGGTGGAGCGGAACCTCACCGCGCTCACTCATATAGTTCCTATGGCCAAGAGCGAGGATCTCCTGCCTTCCATGCAACCTCATGTAGTGGAGTTTCCACAGACTTGGGTCCATATGTTTTGGCATTTGGCCAATGTCATCATTCACTATGGTAGGGCCAATAGGCCCTTAGCTTAGATAGGCCAGACTATGATGTGCCGAGGGCACCTTTTGTATATTTTTGAGGGAATAAGCCCCGTGATGTATACAAGACCTTATTTTTGAGGCGTTCATGCCCACCTATGTACTCATGACATTTTGACATATATATATAGTTAAATCTTTATTCATCTTATGGATCACATTATTTACAAATGTATGTACATGTGTATGTGTGTGCAACATTCCAATCTAATAATTGATTAGCTAGAGTATCTATGATTTGATTTAATCTCCTAGGAACATTGATATACATAATGTAATCAAAGTAACGTTCTAAGAGATGTACCCTAAGGAAACATCAGTGCAAAGTAGGATCATAAACGCAGTAAACTCCATTTAACTGGGACATAACCAGCTGAGCATCTAAGTAGACCCGGAGGTGAGAAACACCATGCGACAAAGCGTCACGAAGAAACTCTATCACTTTGCCGTAATCAACGACATTGTTTGTGGTGTCACCTAAACAGATACCTACAGAAAATAGAAAATGGCCTCCATGTGTGAAAATCACCCAAGCTGCGGAAGCAAGACTCCGAGTGTGTCTTCTAGTGCCATCCGTGAACCCAAAGAAAACCTTTGATTCACTTGACATCTGCCAGAGTAAAAAGGAAGACATAAATAACTACACACCCAAAAACCTAAAAAAAAATAATTGTATAAGAACTATACATATGTACAAGAAGTCACCCATGAGAGTAACCTAAGAGTAATACTTCTTGAGGTAGAGCCCGTTTCTAGGCTCCGCCAAGGCATTTCCCTCAGAGTCAACCAGATGGTAAGCACCCTTCTTTAAGACCTCTTTCATGATGAATGACCTGAACCACATGGGTTTGAACTTGCTTATCCCTAGGGGATCCTTGTCTTAGTCATAGACCAGGACAAGATCACCTTCAGAGAAAATTCAAGGAAGAATGGACCGATCATATTGACACTTGACTCATTGCTTATGAGCCTCATTGGATGAGGCTGGATCATGATGTTTATCGTCAAGCTACTTGAGATATAATAGGCATTCCTCAAGTGGTGAAGTGTCTGGAAGTAATTCCACTGCCAAATTTAAAGATGTGATCTGGCACTCAATAGGCAAGACTGCTTCCATCCCGTATATGAGTTGAAAATGTGAGAATCCAATGGCAGTATTTACAGACATTCAATAGGCCCATAATTTTGAGTACAAAATCAAATGCCAATTTGACTTGGTAGAATTGATGGTTTGCTAAAGAATAGTCTTGAGAGACTTATTCACAGCTTCCACCTGACCATTCCCTTGTGGGTAGTAGGGTGATGAATGTTCTTTCCTCAACCCAAGATTTTATGTTAAGTCAGACAT
>JASDQU010104588.1:68726-89650 GCA_032191745.1 Picea mariana | reverse complement strand
CCTCAACCCACTTTGTGAAGTAGTCTACTACTACGATGATATAATGATTCCCCCTGGTCGAAATCGGGTGACATGTAGTAAAATAAATTCCCCACTTAGTGAAGGGACCAATAGCGATGGCGGGAAACATGGGAGCAGGATGTGCCCTCATCTTATAAGAGAATATCTGACACGAGTGGCACTTCTTGAATGACTCAACACAATATTTGATTAACATAGGAAAAAATTAACCGGCACGTAGAATCTTTTGGGTTGTTGCAAACCCACACAAATGACCACCACATGCTCTAGTGTGGTAGTCATTCAGAACGAGCTTTGCTTACTTGTGTATAAGGCACTGATGAAGAATGCAATCTACACCTTGACGATACAAAGTGTCATTGAGTATGATATAGTTTCATGCCTGATGGAGAATTTGTTGACACTTATCACAACAAGCAGAATAAGGGCACTTCAAAGTCTGGAGATAGACTAGTATATCTCCATACCAGGGGTCTGAAAATGCGATCAGAAAAATATTTCCTTTGATAGGTGATTCTTCATGCGTGTCATCACTATATTGAACCGAAAGTTATGAAATAAGTTCTGCAAAGACCAATGACTTTTCGGATTTCGTGGAAACAAAATCGAAGTCAAATTCTTGAAGGATTACAATCTATCTACTGATATTTCTGCCAATGACCCGTCGTGTCAAAACATATTGAAAGGGTTTCACAATGACAATGACAGTGGTCTTGCGAAGAAGAATGTAATGACATAACCATTGGACAACTTGAACTACTGCCAAATAAAGCTTCTCAACATGGGAATAGTTGATTTATGGTCCAACCAAGCCTCGACTCAGTTAATAAATAACATGCTCCTCGAGTAGATCATCCTCCTGAACCAAGACCATGCCGATGGTCGAATTTGCAATGACCAAGTACAACAAGAAATATCTGTTATAATCGGGAGGTTGGAGCAGAGGGGCAGACGTAAGGGCGCATTTGAACTCCTCAAAAGAGAGATGAGTGGATTCGTCCCAACAGAAAAAGACTCCCCTTTTCAATAAATGGATGAACCCTTTAGTGATCTCGGCATAGTTCACGACAAAACATCGAAGAAAGTTTGTTTTCCACTGTAAGATTTGAAGCTAGGGTATTGTGCATGGGGGAGGAAAATGAAATATCTCCTCAAACTTAAGAGGATCAACCATAATCCCTGTTGTCGAAAAAATGAAACCTAAGGGATGACTCGGCGTCACGCAAAAAATGCACTTTTTAGGATTCAAGTGGATCCGATAGTAGCAACATTGTTCAAATATTAGTTAGAGGTGTGTGGGATGATCATATCTCTTGCAAGAGTGTGATGCTATATCATCAAGATAAGCCTCGACTATATGTCTAAGGTCATGGAAAGAAAAAGACATGGATCGCTGAAAAGTGGCTCTAGCATTCTTCAGGCCAAAAGGCATCTTACCATAAGCGAATGTGCCCTAAGGACAGATACAATTTATTTTATTCTGGTCTTCGGGTTTGATCTGGATCTAATTATATCCCAAAAATCCATCCATGAATGAAAATATCTCACAACCTACGCATTCATTGACAATTTGATCAATGAATGGGGTGGGAAAGTTATCTTTCAGATAGGCCTTGTTCAAGTCACGGAAGTCCATGCACACACAAATTGTACCCTATTTTTTGTTAACCAGAAAGAGGTTTGACACCCATTCCATCAACTGCATGGGGTAGATAAAACCTGCTTTAAGAAATTTCTCTACTTCAGCCTTAATTGTTTCTTCTTTCTGAGGATGCACTGAATGAAGCTTCTGTTGGAATGGCTTGATGTGAGGATAAGTCGTTATCTCATGTTCGATGATTCTTGGGTCTATGTCTAGCATTTCCTTGTAATACCATAAAAAAAACGTCTCGAAATTCTTTAAAAAATTCCGTATGAATTTGAATCTCTTTGGGGGAGAAATTTGCTCCGACTAAAACATTCTCCATGATGCTAAGGGTTCTAGAGATATCTATAGGGATCATTTCAATGAGAATTGCCATATTACCCTCGGCGTAAACTACATGCGTAGCCAGAGGATTAATAGGACAAGACCTATCTCCAGTCATAATCAACACAAATTTGCCTGCCTCTATTCTTCTTAACTCCGGGAGGAAATATGATCTAAGATGGAGATCATCCCAGGGTCTATCTGGACCAGTCAATGCCTCAAGAATCACCTCATCTAAGGGAAATACTAGGTCTAAATAATCTATAGTGTAAAGGTAACCTTGATCCCAAATAGGCTCGAGAACTAGATCTAACTCATGTGTGGGAGTCAGATCAGGGTCGACCGAAGCCTATTGGAAAATGTGGTACACAAATCCTACCACGGACAAGGGTATGGCCATGCCAAAATTCTTTGTCCCTTCCATAGAAGCTGATGGGGAAGGAAGAGTCCACAGGTCATGAAAGTAAGTCGTTTGGAACGATGAAATTTGAAAATTTTCAGCCCTAGGCTGGTCTGGGGCAGTCGATATAAGCTTGACATTGCCAAAAAGAAGTGGGTAATCAAAATTACCCATCAACGATGGACACAAACCAACCGCTATGTTTATGGTGTCGAGCTGAGGATTATCAATTATCGGGACCGTATATGCCCCCTGTAAAGGGTCAAGATGAGAGAAGGACAACAGGTCAATGGTCACAATTCGGACTTCATGTGGAAAAAAAAAGAGCCAAAAGAATGTAGCCACCACTACATGCACTGCATAGGTCCAACTCCTTCCAAACAAAAGGTTGTAGTCGAGAGGTGCAACGACTACTTCAACTTTGACGCACAGGGTCTTCTCTCCTAATTGCGCAGGGAAAGAAGAAATGATTCCATGTGTTATGAATGAACGAGCATCAAATGCCATAAGGAATGTAGGCGACAGAGACAAAACGGGCTGGCCAATGGCCTTCCAACATTCCAACGACATCATGCAAGTCGAGGCACCCTCGTCAACCACCATGCGGAAGATATTCCATGTAAAATATTTCATGGTGTAAGACACTACTATCTGAAACGCAACGTGGTAAGGAAGATGAGGTTTCAATTCGGTTGGATCGAGAATGATCTCTCCCATGTTACAAGTCTCTACATATCCAAAGGCAGATAACAAGGCCTTTCGTTGCAAAGGGAAGCTCTGGAGGACTTCCAAAGCAGACATTGTGCAAGGGGTTTTGCCAAATCCTCCACAACGGAGTAGTTCTGGGCAACCCTTGTGTTTATATTATGTGAATCTTTCTTGAATGAACCTTTGGGCACGTGTGTCATTATTTCTCCCATCGTCTTCTCAATCTGGAGAGGAACTGGTGGGTTTGTGGCTTCTTAACCCTTTTCAATATATTTTGACATTTTGTAATCTCAGGTGTTGGTTGCTATATGAGCATCACCTTTCAACATGTAAACATTTGTGGCCGAGGTATTACCAGTAGATGTGGGGGGTCCCTGACTACCCCTCTCCATGCTCAAAGATGCTGAGGCTTGAACCATGGTTTACCCATTTGGAAATGGGTTCGTCAACACAGTAGGATGTTGCTGCACCAATAGCTTCTGGGACTCTGCAAGTCAAGGGCACAGGTGATTCGGGTGGTCCTCCGTGCAAAGGTTACATGGATACTTCGACTTTCTCTTCTTTGTTTTTCCCTCGCCAACATTGTTATTCACATTTTTGTCCCCTTTACCCTTCTTGTTCCATAGTTTTTTCTTTCCTTTAGGTTGTTGGTTGGCCTTTGGGTTCATCGACTACACACTATTATGTTCGATGTTTGGGTAGGGGGAACATCCAAACCAGAGGTCTGGCTAGCCATCGTTTGTTGTATCGACAATTTTTGCAATTGATTTGACAATAGATTGGTGGAATTTCCTTGTGTTGAGCCCACTATACCATCGACATGTGGTCCATACTTTTTCTTTGCCTTGTGAAGGATGGACCATGGAACATCTGGAAAGATCTCATAGAGTAAGACAGACTGATAGTAAATCAGTTCGAGTTGTTTCACTCTCATTATCTCTTCCTCCTCTAAAAACACTCTTGAATTTGCAACATCCTTGGATAAAACTGGTACCAAGGACTTTGGGAACCACTTCAGAAAGAAATATGGTGGGACATGTACCTTAATCAAGCTCTTTCGATGTTTCCATTCTCAGATGTGATTAGAGATATAATCATCCTTAGTATGATCAAAGTTGGCTAGGAATTCAGTATCGACATCGTATCTCATGGGTAGCTGGAAATGGTTTAGAAAAACCATTTCCAGGTCATTAAAGTAAGAATACCTTGAGAAGTTGAGCTCAATGTACCATTTCATGGCACCCTCGATAAGAGTGCGTTTAAACAAGCACAACTGTATGGAGTCATCTCACAGCGAGTTGGACGAGCACCATAAGTGGAAATTTGTCATGTGATCACCTGGGTCTTTGCCATTCTTGCCTTTGAATTTTGGAATGTCCAAGGGTAACTTAGTTAGCATGGGGGGCCAACGCGGATCATGAAAAATCGGGTCGTTAAGCAATCTTGACAAGTCTGGAAAATGTAGCATTTCCAAAAACAGTAGTTTGGGTTGGGCACTATGTATAGGAAAAAGGGGTCCTGGAGTTTGACTGGCACCAGGTTGTCAGGAAAAGTTGAGTTGCTGGCTAGGGTTCTAGTAAAAACTGTGGCCTTGACCAACGTATGGAAACTGTGTTTGCTGGGAAATCATCGGTTGAATCTCATAGTTGGACGATGTTGGTTGGACGGGGATTTCTCCCTGTGTTGAGTTCCAAGGATTTTGGAAGGGGATTCCCCCAGCCAATCCGATAGGCATAGGTATTGAGCCCTACCCAAGGTTCTATTGGCCATGGAAAGGGTTCCCCCAACTGACATCCCTTGTGAGGGAATTGATCCCTGCCAAGGATTCCAAAGTTCTTGTGAGGAGAAAAATTATGTACTTGCCCCTTGTATAGGGATAATACCCTGCACAAGATTTTGTTGTCCAAAACTGGGGTTGCTCCCAGCTGAGATGACAACCGAAGAAAAGGAATTATTAACAAACATGTCGAACAAAGATAATGGTATGGATCCCATCAGCGTAGTGTAATATGAAGGTCCTAAACCGTCGGCTCCAAACAAGTTGTAGTTAGCACTCATCTCGATATGTTGCTAGAAAGCATTACCGAGAGAGGGGGATTGAGGAGGTATGTGACCTCCACCATAAGGGATATATTTAAAGGAGACTGAGGTTCCCCCAGTAGACCCTTGCACAGGAGAGTTGGAGCTCCCTACCCCCACACCCATGGTCTGTAAGGTGGAGTAGGAAAGGACTGAGTTTGAATCAAAGATGAGCATTCCATACAAGAATGGAAGGTCTGTCTCACTCTATGTAAATGGAGCTATGGTCGTCGCGGATGATGGTATCAGATCACTACCCGAGGTAGAGGGATTCGAGACCACTATGGTCCAGATTGGCGAAGATGGGTTAGGAGGAAATATACCCCCTGTGGTAGTAGTCGAAGAGGGAGTGTGAGGACTCCCTGACGAAGTAGCAACATTTGCTTCCATGGCTGCTTGTGAGACTATATGGTGCTCAACAAGTGTCACCTTAGGAGGGACAAATTGTACTGAGATTGTTGCCGACAAGTCAGTGATCAGAGGGTTGGCTAGCCCGAGAGTTTCTACTCCAAGGTCAGAAATAGTGGGTTCCTCCAGAGTTGATTAATCTCCTCTCAGAGAAGGCTTGGGAACAGTTTCCTACGGCCTGATCACTTTGAATGACCCTTGTTGGTAAAGTATTCACCATAACGGTGGCGGTGGTGGCTCTAATGCAGCTGAAGGTAGGTATTGAAGCCTTCGTGACCGACGAAGCTCTTTATCTTCCACTTTGTGAAAGAATCAATGACACAGTAAGGATTTAAGTAGCGTTTAAAACCAAGCACACACTAGAAAAATACCTATAAGATAAATCAAGCAACCCACTATCTAGTAGGAAGAACAATTACGCCATCCAACACTAGAGCAACTTACCAGTGCAAGTGAAACTCGAACATGGAAGCACCATCGGGGTATAATCTGCAAAGTGTGACTCGACGTCTACCCTAGGTACTGTGGTATACCCCTGCATTCACCTATGTAAGTGGCTAGAAAATGGGAAACTAAGTTGCCAACTCGCAAACAATCACCAAGCGGGTACAATTGGCAGTCGGGTAGATCGCAATGGGCAGGATAACAAGTCTGAAACCTATCAAGGGTATCAAAATAAAGTGGTTCGGAAGAAAACAAAGGATATCTAATGGATTCAAGAGCCACAAAGATCATTAGTAAAATGCAGGCGATAATATTCCCACGACAGATCCTTAATATGCATTCCCCACTACATTTAGTCAGGATTTGGAGGGGTTATCTCCACTGTGTTTCCTCACGTGACCTCGTGTTTAGCTCCTGTGTTAGAGGGGGGTCTTGGATAACTTTCATGCCACTAGACTTTAACACTCCCTAGCTCTGACTCCAATGTTTGTTTAATGACCTTGAAGATTTTCCTCTCCAACCTAATTCAAGGCCCTAGCCCTAAACTAGTTGGTTGAACCTACAAACATAAAAGTCTAATTAATTTTAGATTTATTGTTCGTTTTAATGGCTTGATTAACTCAAAGGATATGGCATTGAAACTAGTGATGTTATGAGAGACGAAAAGAGGAGAAAAAGAAGAAACTCTGAAAGAAAAATTACTTCTAGTCAAAAGTAAATATTTACAACTAACTCTTTGTAACCAACTTTTCTTTAACTAACTTTTTCCAAGATCTTTAAAAAGAAGACCTAAAAAAATTTTTTGCTTGACTACAATCTACTTAAGTTTCAAGAAATCAACAAAGAACTTAAAAAATGAACTCTTTTTCTTTTCTAGTAAAATAACTAACTCCAACTACTTTACCAAACTGAAAATGAGAAATATCTTCTTCTTTTTTAAAATACTTCAAACAGGAAAAAATGAAATAAATATTTTTTCTCTCTTTTTTCTAAAGCAAATGAAAGTAGTAAAAAGAACTACACAAAAGACTGAAACAGATCTTTGGCCCACTGTGGATCATAGGGAATCACTAAAGAAACCAAACAAGCAGAACAATCATTCAAAGACTCACTTAAAACCCTTTCAGAAGTAAACACAAGAAACTTCAAAAAGACAAGTAAACCGAAATCTAACCCAAGCTATGCCTGTAAAAATAGAGACTCTGAACTATATCAAGAAACCCTGATAAGTATAAACCTCAATCAGGAAAGAGGTTGGTTGCTTCTTTTTTTCCAAAAAAGAAATAATTCTTGAACCGGATACGCTTTTGTTGCTTTAGAAGCCTGTGTATGTGCACAGATTTTTTACTAAGAAGGGTGCGTATGTACGCGGGATGACCTAAAGAAGGGCGTGTACACCTCTGTACTTTCTTAAGAAATAAATAAAATGGATAGTCTTATAGGGAAACGAGAACAGGTATGGCACCTGAATGTGACTAGAATCCCTTAAAAGACTTAGAAGACTCAACAAAAACTTGAAAGGAATAAAAACCAATCAGACAACCCAAAATCCCCTAAAACCCTAGAGGCTTTCCCAATATGGTCACCAGTTCTGCTAGCGGGAAACACCCCCTTATGACTACACCAGGGTTCAAAATGTAGGCAAATCAATTAACTGTCTAAAATTCAACTACTTCTCTAAACTACCCTGAACGTACCAAAACTCATACAAGAAAATCAAAGATGAGGGAGAACGGGTAACTATACCTCTACTCCGCATCTAGTGATGATTCCCTTGCACTTGGAAGTCTTGCTGGTTGCACGCCTCCTCCTAGGGATGACCTACATCCAAATATTGACAAATAGAAAAAGACAAACATGCTATTCCATATACAAATTAGGGTTAGATGTTAGAAATCCAAAACATAAACCAATAAAAGCATTCAATACACCATGATTTTGGATAGGAAAAGTAATTCTTTTATTAATAACTCAATGATTATACCTTTACAATCAAATCTGGCTACTAGTCCGTGAACATGGTCCGGGATCCTCTTCACCAAGATCCAAGTGCACCTTTAAATAAGCCTCTCCTCTCAACCTTCTGATCTCTTCTTGGGAAGTGAATGGGTTCTTATGGAGGAAGAATGGGCAAATGGGGGAATGCTGAGGCAATTCTCACAAAAGGGCTGCAATAACTTGGGCAAGGAGGGGATGTGAAATGGGCATAGTTTCATTATTCTTATGTCTATATCTAAAATGAGACCCCAACACCTCTTTTTATATGGGAAATGATGGTTATTCGATTGGGTGACAGGATATAGCAGGTGGATTAGTTGAGAAACTACCCAATAGCCCGTAATCTCAATGAATTCCTAGCAATTTTTTATTTTTTTCAACTTTTGCAAGTATACGCGAGCTGTAATGGTGCAACATGCATATGTACATGAGCTGTAGTGGTGCAACAAGCATATGTACATAGGCAATAGTGGTGCAGGGTGCGTACATATTCAAAAAAATTGTTTTTAAGAAGATAAACTTAACAGTGCTTTGGCAAAAAATGCAAGTAAAAGGGCCAAAGGCCAGGTATGCATGTGTAGAGAAATTTAGGGTTATAACAATGAGTTGTGCCAAAGGAGTTTAGTACTACACAAAAGAAGAATCTAGTAGTCAGAGTTGTAGACTATCAACTAATTGCAGGTCATTTATACAAGCTGGACACATATAGAATTTTGATAAGGTGTGTGATGGAACATGAATGACCCATGGTTCTAGCAGAAGATCATGAAGGTATAGTTGGAGGACACTATGTAGGAAAATATACCATGTAGAAGGTATTGCATGCAGGTTTATGGTGGCTGACATTTCACAAAGATGAAAAAGAATATTTCCAAAACTGTGATGTATGTAAGAGGGTTGGAAAACACAACAGGAGGGATGAGATGCCCCTAAGACCCCAAGTAACTATTTAGTTATTTGACAAGTGGGAAATAGACTTTTTCGGACCTATTAATCCACCAACAAGAAGGTCAGTAGCTAGATACATTATCACTGCGACAAAATACTTAACTAGATGGGAAGAAGCAACACCAGTCAAGGATTGAAGCACAGAGACAACATCACACTTTTTATTTGAGCAAGTGATTACCATATTTGTATGTCCCCATATCTTGATGAGTTACCAAGGCACCCATTTTATTAATAGCACCATCTAGGCTATGACTGAGGAATTCGATATCTATCACTAGAAGATCACACCCTATCATCCTGAGGAAAATGGGATAGTAGAATCTTTCAACAAGATTTTGGAGAATGCATTTACAAATATCTGTAATGTGAATAGAGATGATTTATATTTAAAAATACCATAAATATTATGGGCATACAGGACTACATGCAAGAAGTTGACAAGACATACACCATTTAGAAGGTTTATGGACAAAGCAATGGTTCCATTAGAATTTTTGGTACACATTCTGGGCGTAGCATCAATTACAAATATGACTGAAAGAGGCGCAATACAATAAGGGTTAAGTCAACTAATGGAACTAGAAGAAGACAATATTTTAGCAGGATTCCACCAAGAGGTGCAGAAAGTAACGGACAAAGCCTGGCATGATAGACACATAAAGAAGAAGATATTTAAGGAGGGAGATCTCGTTCTCCTCTATGACAACAATTTTTGACAACATTCTGGTAAGTTCAGAATGCATTGGCTGGGGCCATATGAAATAAAGTATGTCATATATGGAGGATCTATGCATCTAAAGGACTTGGAAGGAACAAAAATGAAAGGAATGGTGAATGGTAGTCGACTGAAACTATATAGGGAAATTAGTCCTACTAACACTCAATACATGCAGCGTAGTAATAAATCCCTGTGTATAGTGTACTATAGTAGCTATTATGAACGACCAATTACAAAAATACATAAAACACAGAAAAATAAGAAAAATACAAAAAGAGGAGGAAGTTGGTTGACTGGCAGAAAATTGGAAAAAGTCACACGCAAGAGACAGTGGAAGCAGTGAAGGAAAAGTGGACACCATGCACAAGAAACACTGGACACCGCACAAATGCATGGAAAAAGTGAAATATATGACACAACATTAATGACAAGGACTATAAAGAAGGAAAAACATGGGCAAGGTCGACACTTAGCGAATTTTTGAGAAAAGAGAGAGCTGAAGAATGTGACCTAGGTGAAATTGTGCGAAGAAGAGGGAAATTGACCACTCTGTATCCAACATGACACCTCCAAAGGTTAGCACCAAAGGAAGATATACTAGGGTTACTCAACACACCAGATGAAGGAAAGAACAAATGATAGAGCTGGAGAACATGGTCGAATTGGACGATGTCACCACCTCAGTGACAGAGACGCTCATCCCAATGAGGTTAGAGGAGGAAACCTCTACAATTGCATAAGGAGAAATGGGTCAGAGCTATGCAAACCAAAATGGAAGCACAAACCATAACCTAGAAACACCTTCCAAACCTGAGGAAACAAAGGGACAACAACATGGTCATGACTTATAGAAGGTGTTTTTCGAGGATAAAATGAATCAGCCAGAAACAGAGGGGGAAGAAGAAGACATGAATGAAACATCGTATAAAATCCACCCTTTGGCCAAAAATTAAAGGCCCAGGATGCCGTTGAGATCACACTCCCATACATCCTGGATGTCATGGTCACCATGGAGGATATGCTTGGGAAAGTGAAAAATCTAAAATATTATAACCATGATGTTTTTGACGCAAAAAAGTTTCCATACCTGGTAGAGGAAACTCATTTGGTATACACAAGGGAGACAAGACCCCTAGGAAGACCCATCATGGAGCCCACACAGTGGATAACAGGGCTCTACAATTATGGCATCATGAACATCCTAGACATACTGCACATCAGGTGCGGTAAGAATGAGGGACTATGCATCAATAATTTATTGGCCAAGATACATAGGGGTATCCTATGGATGGATAGGCCAGTCCCCATCGATGTGGCCCTGATTACCAAAATTATAGGGTTTCCCACTGTTGGCGCATAACTTGAAGAATACTTGGAAAATAAAGCATGCAAAAAAGAGATTGTT
Source organism: Picea mariana (assembly GCA_032191745.1). NCBI lineage: Eukaryota > Viridiplantae > Streptophyta > Pinopsida > Pinales > Pinaceae > Picea > Picea mariana. Next base: position 78,549 of record JASDQU010104588.1, on the reverse strand, counting down.
GAGATAGTAAAGGTACAATTTGGAACCAATAGGGGGAACATGGGTATAGTCCTCAAAGACATCAATTACCATGCGATGTGGTTCACCAAAAAGCTAGTGGATTTCAATTTCATGAGGAAATGTAAGAAATAAGAGGCTCCAACAAGAGTCATAACATTTGTTGCACAATGGGTAAAAGGGGTAATGTTTAGCCGGGTGTTGTAACTATTAAACCAATTTTTTATCAAATGTAGGGATTCATAGGAGAATGGAACTAAGTTATATTATTCATGGCTCCTCATCCTCATCATGTTGGTGTCTTAATAGGAACCATAATTCTTTTCTTTTCTAGATAGGAAGGAGAACTGATACGCAACAAGGTACAAAACCCTCTGGCAAGCCAAGGATACTAAGAATCAACAAGCCAATAACATAGTGTTTTCCATGGTACTAGAAGACATACAATAGAGACCAAAAAATGTATGGAGTATTCCTGTTGAAGTAGTCTAGGGGTACAAAGGGACTTCCTGGTTTAAGGCATCCAAAATTCACAAGTAGATCCAGGCCATAAGGAACCTGAAGAAAAAATGGCTGGAGATGCAGTATTGTGTATCCAGAGAAGAGGTTGAATGGATCATAAAATACTGGACCACATAGTGGAAGGTTCCATATAAAAATAAAGAAGTCAAATCCAAGGAAAAAACCGAGACAACTACATCAACCAAGACAAATAGCCTGACTAAAAACACCAGGAAGGTTGCAAGGCACACTCAAGAGTCAGGAAGTAGTGTAGCACCAAAAAATCCAAGGAGGAAAGAAATAGTGTCTAGGGAAGAAGTCAAAGGTGATGCAAATAATGGATAAACCTCTTGAATCAGAGAGGAGGAGGCACATAATAAGAATATTGGGGCGCAACCCTCATAGGCGAAGAGAATTGCAGCGCAGGAGGAGGAAATGCAAAAAATGATGAAATACCATAAGAAGCCTCCTGTCATCACCTTGAAAGAGGATGATGCTAATATAGTGGCATACAAAGTCTAGGACGGGAGGGAAGATGTGGTCCGTACAGCTGCGACACAGAGGGAGGATATCATGGAGAAGTTTGTATAAGTCCATGATACTCTACAAAGGATGCATATTCTTATAGTGTAGCAAGGTACAATGTAGAAACCAAAAAAGATGCAACACCCCCCTGCGTAGAAGGAATAAGAGGAAAAAATGGAGATAGTGGGGAAGGGAAACAATACATTCATGGTCACACAACAAATGTTGTGAGCTGACGAGGAGACAACACGAAAGTCATATGGGGACATCGATCAACTTGAGTTGTTTATATCATAGATACCTACAAAGGCACTATATGAGCTAGAAGCAAGTTTCATGCAGAAATCCCAATACAGAGCCCACACAGATGCCACCAACTTGGAAGTTGATAGGGAGGTTGCAAAGATGTTATAGATTACATGTGACCAGTTGAATCTGGAGAAGGAGGAGGAGAAAATATAGGTAGACAAATTGGGGAAGGGACTGATAGAAGTCTACAAAAACATCCTTTAATGGGGACAAGAGCCACAAGACATAATTGAAGGGACGTTTCAGAAGATTACGCAGATCATACAACAGTTAAAAAAGGATATTATAAAGATCACGGAGAAATTGACTCCTTCTACACCTCCAGAAGTCAGATATCAAAGGGAACAAGAGGCTATTGCACACATCAAAAATATTGTGTAGGAATCTAGGGCAGTGGAGGAAATATATGAGAAGACTGCCCAAATGTGGACTAGTATGGAAGAAGACAAGAAAATCCAACAATTGGACTAGAAGAAATAAAATATCATGGTAGACATTCAACAATTAAAGCAATACTAGAATACAATGGACATCGTAGAAAGGATGAGGAGCACATAGGATATGAAGAACTTGTAGGAAGAGTTAAAGGTTGCACAGGTGGACAAGCAAGAAAGACATGCTCATCTAGAGCCATTATAGAAGGATGTATAGAGGATGATAAAAACATTGCAAGTAGAGAAAGGGACAATAGAGAGAATGCATGCATAATGCAGACAAGTGCTAGCATAGAACATTACATCGCATAGTGTGGAGAAGCTGGCACAATAGAGAACATAGGTTAAAGAGAAAGTCACCCACTTATCAAAGGTGTTTCACTAGCTGCAGCTCTCCATCCAGAGTGTAAACTAAGGTACAGTCACTCGGGACGAGCCACATGTCAGTGTTGGGGGCCTGTTGGCATAGACCTATTTTGGGAGAAAAAAGTCTATTTTGGGTGCAGACCTAATTTGGGAGAAAGAAGCCTATTTTTGTGCAAAGGCCTATTTTTGGAAAGAGAAGCCTATTTTTGGAGTGTGCATCTTAGGTGGTGGAAAAGAAGCATGCAGAGAAAGAAGGAAAAGAAGCATGTAGAAGATGGAGGAAAAGTAGCGTGGTCTGCATGCAGGAAAACCTAGCCATGTTAGGGTTAGGGTTTTGGATAAGAATGTAACAGCTATAATCCAGTAGAATAGTATAAATAAATACCTAGGAGTTCTAGTAGAGGTTGTTCAGTTGGGTCAATTATTGAGTAGTTCATTGTTATGTGGTCAGTTAGTAAAGAAGAGATAGTTGATCAGAATAAGCTAGTTTTGAGGGTTAGGTCACACGCTGTGGAGCCTGGTGTGATCTAGTCCACCTCATAGAGGGTACTTAGCCTCCTTTTTTATTGTAATCCTGAAGAATGTAATGCGTGTACTATAGATTTTGCTGTGGACGTATCCCCAGGGGGGTGAACCATGGTAAATCTAGTGTGTTAATGTGTTTGAATGGTTGGTTTGATGTTATGTTATGTATCAGTTAAAGAATGAATGATTACTTAGCTAATCACAACATGTATGCATAGTTAGACAAATGAATGAATGAATACAAGTATTAATATGAATAGACACTCAGGTGAGCATAGTCACCATCCCTTCCTAGAATGCAAGCACCTGAGTATTGCAGTCCCCCATAAAGCTATCTCAGGTGAGACTACACTGTACACTCTGTCTGCAATGTTTCCTTCTTGTTTATGAGGAGGGTCAATAGTTTGAGGTTTTTTTTGGAAAACTAACGAGATTACAACTTGGGTCGGCCCAAGTGTCCAACATGGGGAAATATTCCTACCTTTATTAAAAGTGAGACACAAATAGATAAGGAAGGTATAAAAAAGGAAATGATCAGTGGAAAATGGTAAGGAAAAAGGTACTAGGCATCAGTCATCATGAAAAGTATGCCAATTTAGGCATCAGTCATCTCCCCTATCCAATTTGTTTTGAATGCACCCGTGCAACCAGTAATCACTAAGGGTTAGATAAATCAGGGTTTCCATGGAGGTTAATGAAACTATAGTATACCTCTCCCACTTCCTCCTTTTCATTGGTGTCATGCCCTATTGTAACTTCTATGTCTTCTGCTAGTCCCTGTTTTGTTTCGGTCTGAGTAGCCTCATCAACTAACATAAAGTGTGTGTCCTGGAAAACTATTTCCCTTGTTTTCTTAATTTGATCTATTTCTTGTATTGTGATGAAGGTTTCCCTGGTAATTAAAGGAGGACCTTTTGTGTGCTAACCTAATTTTTTAGGATCCGTTTGTTCATCAATCTCATCCTTTAGCATTTTTATGTTGAGTTGTAGCTTCAAGTTCTTCATTCTCAACATTCTATTTCTTTTACCAAATATGCATATGTAGGTAAGGATTGTGGAATACTTACATAGGATGTAGCAGTATCCTTCCTTTCAGGCTCAACGGTCTCTATTTTTAGTTTATGTTTTCCTATTTCTTGTGCATGAGAAAGGTTCTCTCCAAAAGTGTTTCCTACTGTGTTAACAGGAGCCTCTGGCTCCTGTGGATGAGCCAGTGGAGTAGCATTCTTTTCCCCATAAGTTCTTCTTCCCATTTCTTGTGGATTAATAAGAACCTCGGGTTCTTTCTTATCTTTCTCTTTGAATTGTTAGACTTCTTTGGTTCCTCTGTATGTGATTATTGGGGCTTGGTAGAGTGTTCCCGAGGAGTGTTCTTTGCTAGTTCTTGTGGATCAAGAAGATCCTTATCTTGATGTTCCACCTCTATTTCTTGTGGGTTCACATCCTATTCTCTAGAAATAATCCCTACTAGTTCTTGTGGAGAAATAGGATCTTTTGCCTCTAATTCTTCTTCATCTTAATACACCTCCAAGATGGCTATAATCCCTTCTCCAAGAGTGACTTTTCTAGTTCTTGTGGGTCAATAAAGGCCTCTATATCCATTCCCTCATCAACTTCTAGGTTGGTACCCTCCACTGGTTCTTATGTGTCAATGGGGTTTTTTGTCTCCTCTACTCCATCATATTCCTAGTCACCCTTTTGTGCTTATTTTTATATCTCAATGGTTTTTTTGCATTTACATTGAGTTGCATCCAAGGAGGTATGTCTCTTTCTTCTTTTATTTAGAATAGAGGGTTGCTTGTTTTTTAACCCTCTTACTCTCTATATAGGGGGCTTGTTTTCGGTCACCTCAACATCATTGTCATGGCCTTATTTTATCTGTTTTGTAGTAAAATATCCCCTTACCCTAGTTGTCCTTATGGGTTTCTTTGGTGGAGGAGTGTCAACATACTCGGTTATTGTATCCGTGACATTATTACTTTGCAATGCAGTTGTAGCCACAACTTCTTCTATTTTCAAAAGTGTAACCATTGTTTGTTGGTATGTATGAAGTGTAGCCATTGTGTCCTCAAAAAGTATAACAAGTGGTCTAACAATACTATTTCAAGTGCGGCTTTCCATATGTAGGGTGTTCCACCAAGTGGGAGACAGTGTCCTTGGGGTTATTTTCCCTTTGCACGAGTGTTGTCATGGTCTATAATGTCCTAAAAAGGAAGCATGGAACATTAATGGGTCAAATATGTCGGAGATGATTCATAAGTAAGATATGTTGTAGATAGACAAACCCATATTGACCTTCATAGGTGAAATATTGTTGCATGAAAATAGCCACATCTTCAAGGAATTGCCTTAAAATTTTAGGCTAGGAGGTCCTTCTGGTGTACCATATCTCTCCTTTCCATGGTAAATCGATGAATTATACCACTATATCCTTGGTGAATTCTACCTAAGAACCTGCTACCATGGAGTGTTCGGCTCTGAAATTCAAATTGAATTCCAAAGCTACTTCATCGTTTTACCCCTACAAGCGTTGCACATATTCCATCCAATCAAAGAAGTGCAAAATTTCTATAATCTGGTCATAGGCCCTGAGTTACAATGATTTTGTAGGTTTCCTTCATATCAATGAGACCCACATGGTTCCTCCTTTCTACTAACTCTAATTGTTTTTTATTACATGAGAAATGGTTGGTAATTGGGTGGGGAATTCAAAATTGCAATGATGACGATGGAGGATATGGAAATGATAATGCATGGTGGTAGATATGGTAATGATGGTGTAAGGATGAAGTTATAGTGGAATAATAATATAACACATTTCATTTAAAACTATTCATCACACATTATTATTGGAACTCGTACCTATCTTTGCTTACCTTGAGTGTTTGTACAAGGATGGTGCTGACAGAATGGTCCCATGGTCTAATTTTTGGTTCTAATGAAGATAAAATACCGAGAGCCACAATATTGGTGGTGTAGTTGGACAAGAAATGCAACAAAAATGGTGTGAAAATAGTTGTAGCATCACTGGTGTGAATAATAGCAGCATAAATGCATGCAAAGTCGCAACGTAGAAGAAAAAATGTGGACGAAAGTAAAGTAAAAGTTATAAGAGGAGTTGCAGTTATTGGCACCAAATTTATCAGACCAGGGTCCTTCTCATGTTACCAACAAAAGGGACCGAGTAGTCTAGAGCATTGGCATTTTCATCTCCTCCGAAGAGAATAATTCCCACCCAAAGCACAACCAAGACAAAAAGATAGGGAAGGGAAAGGAGAATACTTAAGTGGGTTTCCAGAATCCTCAAGATTCACCATTATCTTGTGCAAGATACACTAACCACAGAACAAATATGAACTCATTCATACTGGAAATAAAGAAACTCAAGTTGCAGAAGCATTTTTAACCAGAGACAACATATTGATATTATCAAGAATAAATAAGTACTGTAAGAAGACAATTCATAAGCATAAACACAAAATGACACAGTAATTTCAAAATTTTAGGTCCTTTATATATTATCAACAAATCTTCTTAGATACAATCTCATATATAAAAATCAGTACATTGTTACAAGCTTCAGGATCCAGGCTCATATCACAGAGCTCTATCTATCCTTTTTCCCCAAAATGTCTACAAGTTACAGTCACATAACCTTTGGACTGTCTGCACCCTCTATACCATCTATGAAAAAACCATACAAACAAGAAACTACACCCAACCATACCCAACAATAACATCCAAAAACCCAACCCTTTTACACTAATATACATCTCATATATAGGCTGAGTGGGATCTTCTGGCTTTGGGCTCCACATGCTTTTTTGTTCTTATTCTGTTGTAACTTCTTTTGCCTTGCTGACATTGCTTTGTCCCTTTTCACAACCATTTTATGTTTCTTTTCTTGCTCCAAAGTCCATCTCTTTTGTATCTTGCACAACTCGTGTTTAACCAAAATTGGGACTGTATTCCTCCTTGTGCAATATTCCAACCAAAAATTAAGGGCCCAATAGGCTACGACCACAAGCCTTGACTCACCCTCGAGTCTAGTACTTGGCTCTTTCGCATCTTCTAGGAGTTCCTATTGCTTTCCCTTGTCCTCCTTCTCCACTTTGCTTTCATCTTATGCTTTCTCTTTCTCCTTTTCCACCTCTTCAAACGAAGGGCCCAACTATGGGACCAACTCTAAGGCCCGCTTCGTGACTTCCTTGAAACTCCCAATTTGATCTTGCCACTTATTGGCTAGGAGTGAGGCTTCAGATACAAACTATTGAGTCACATTTGTGATGCATCCTTTAGGCTTGGATGAGACCAAACAATTCCATTCAAAATTGGCTGTAGCATCCACCTGATGCATCTGCATGTACATTTTCTGAATGACAGGTTGAAATTTGCACAACTACTTCTTGGCTACTAATTACGCTTCAAACAAAGAGTTCAACTCATTGTCTTCTTGTTGGATCTGATCAATTTTCTCTTGTTGCTCTAGCTGATCCATGGTGACTGCAACTTCCTCATTGAGCAACTATAATCTTGTGCACACATCCTCCAAATTTTGGTTTTGCCTTGCAATAATTCCCATCTAGTCACTGACTTAGCGACATATATTTGTGAATTTGGTTGTGCACTTGTTTAGTGTTTCTCGAGCATTGTTACCTTCCAGCACCAATTTTTGCACCTTCTCTTGCATCTTTCGATGTTGCTGTTCTTCTTCTTGCTGACTCTCCTGCAAATGTACTTACAACTTCTTTGTGTGAATGGCCAGATGTGACCATGCTCCTTGGAGTAGCTTGATTTGATGCTCAGGTTCTCCTGTGGCACTGGACTCTGGAAGTTGTGTTGCTACTTTCTTTATTTTCAGCAAGGCTTCAACAAGCCTCTCCCAGACTCTTTCCATTTTCTTCTCCACCTGGATCTTGGCGTATTCTTCTTGTTTTCTGCATGCTTAAGAAATGAGTGCTTCCTCCCTTGTGAAATCTACATTCCTTTCGGTCCATTGAAGCCTCTTCTCTAGTTGATTAGTTGAGGCTCTGATAATTTCGAATAGCTGTGTTGTTGGCCACTATGCAAGGCTAGAGAAAGAAGGGGTGGCTTCCCTGGGTACTCAGACATGTAGTGGGATTCCACTAGCCATTGAATGCTTTGAAGGAGTCTCCACCTCCTCCTCTCCTGTATATGGTCCTGGCAGAAGCCTCAATCTCAACGCCGATGAAAGGAACATTATAACTTCTCTTCTGACCAAGCAGAGTTGCAGCAACTCTACGAACTGATGAGGGTTTTGGAGGACTAGCTCCATCTCTTCCTGTACTGATGTTTTTCTTTGTCCCGAGGTAGTCTTATATTCCTTATGAACATCTGGTATCTTCTCCTCTTTGTGGACCTCAACTTCTGGGTTTGTGCTTCCGATAGCACCCTCAATCTTGGTCCTTGAGGAAGTGCACTGAGGACTTAGGACTTGCAAATTTGACACTGTTTGCATCTTCGTTGAAGACAAAGTGTCCTGAATTGGCACACAAGGGTATAATTTTTTGGTTTTGGGATTCAGGTTTTAGCCCAGTGAGTTCTAGCTTCTGTTCGGGTATTTCTCGGTTTGGACTAGGGAATTATGGTCCCTGCTTGGGTATCTCTGGGGGATCCAACTACATGGGTTCTGAGTCAATGGTTTGGGACAGAATGATAGTTTCTTTAGGTGGTGACTAGGGTTGTGGTGGTGATGGAGGTTGTTCAGTGATGATGGTGGTGGATGGAGTGGTGTTAGGCTCAGGGTCATCCTGGATGTATATAATATGTGTTGCTCGAGCCGCTGAGAGAGTGCGAGGAATGGTGGATGAAATGGGCTAGGGTTTCAAAACCTTGCTTGGGGATACCCCCTTCTTGGGTTTATTAGCCATTGGCTCTATGATGAATGCAATGCTGATAATTTCATTAACATCCTTACCTATTAACATAGCTTGCTCTGGAATCTGCGAGAACATGGGTAATGTTCTCTTCTTGCGCTCCAGTGGTTGGGACTCTTCCTGCTCCTAGGATTTCATCTATACTTAGGCTTCTTTCTTTTGTTCCTCTGGGCTTGATGTTGGTCATACCCCTCCTTCCTGACCTCTCTTCTTTAGTAGCTCCACAGGAAGAAGGTAATGCATCCCCGAATTGAGTGGGTTGCGTTTTACTCTAGGCCATGGCATAACCTCCTTGTCAAAGACCTCCTCATCTAAGTAGAATGGAAGCATGTGCAAGTGGAAGTCATATGTGTTGGAGTACCTTGTCTATACGAATGTATGGTGGAGGTTCATGCTGAATGCAATGTTTCTCATATTGCAGTTGAGCAATTCCTATGGAATGCGCAAACTCTGAGTTGCGTCAAGCAACCTGTTGTACCATTTGGAGAATGTCGTGTTGTTGAAGGTAGTTTTCTCCGAGTCCAACCTTGAGTGCCAAGGCTTGAACATATTTTCCATTCACCCCTTATCTTTTGGTGACAATGGTCTTCTTGTGGGTGGCATCCACTTCATCATTGCGAATGCAACCAATAAGTAGTCGTAGATGAAAGTGCCACCCTTCTCTTGTGCTTCCTCGCAAGCCACCAAGAGTTCCTCCAGTAAATAACTGCACCAGTTGAAGATAGCACCATTGGCACAAAATTATGCCACTGATAGGGCATCCAATGTACACTCTCCTTTTTAATAAGACCTCATGACCTTGCTAGAAATTACATAGCAACCGGTCCTGACCGTATCGAGTAGAATGGGGTCAATATTGGTTGTGCACCCCCCCCTCTGTGTATGAAACCACTCAAATAGACTGAGCTCCCCCTTTTTCTTTCCATGCTTGTTGGGACCCTGGAAACCTTTGGACACATCCTCCCCTTCAATGGACAGTCCAGTAAGATGGTGGATATCCTCTGCATGAATTGGATATCTCCTATCCAACCATAGGATTTTGTCATGTACCCTACTGATGAGAAACTTGGTACACCTCACAACTTCTCCAGTGGTGCCGAAAACTAGAAAATCCTTAAAGTTCATAATTTTAGAGTTAAACAAGTTTATGAACTCCGTCTTCAGCACAAAATTCATGCCTCCCAACTCTTCCAGAGTGACACTCCAGAATACATCGATGTTCATCTATGGGAACATAACCTGGTCTGTCAGGTTAGGTTCGAGAAGCTT
>JASDQU010104588.1:34267-45359 GCA_032191745.1 Picea mariana | reverse complement strand
CCAAGTAACTAATTCATTCTCTCCTATATATTGAGTGAATTCTCATGGAAAAGGTTAAGCAGTATTCATTGGAGAATTAGTGAAAGAATTGTGTGAAGGATTGAGCTTGAACAGCAGCTTGGAGACTCCAACAAGTCTATCAAAAGGAGTTGATTCTTCTTCGTGCAAGGATTGAGCAAGTGTGTGTGTCGGAGCCAGGAGCCATCGAAAGGAAGTTTGCGACATCAAGGCTCAGGTTGTAATATTTACTTTCCATTAATATGATACAGTGGCATGTCCCTTTCCCATAAAGCTATTTCCACTTTATTGTGTAATTCCTTGATCATACACATAGGTTGACTATTGAATAGATTGTGCTATCTTCACTTTGGTTGGTCTGTGTTGTCTTGGTATTGACTACATGAGAGAACTGGAGCAAAGCGGGAGAAAAAAAGACCATAGGAAGCGATAATAAGGTATGTTGTTTGTTCTTGCCTCCTATTTAATTCAATGGTCAAAACTTAGGGAAAGAGTCATGTCCTGTCTTGCTTTGTTCTAGATCCAGGAGGATCTAGGGAGATCTATTAGTGTTCGCACCTATCGATTTATCCAATAACAATGGTTTGGGATAGAATGATAGTTTCTTTAGGTGGTGACTGGGGTTGTGGTGGTGATGGAGGTTGTTCAGTGATGATGGTGGTGGATGGAGTTGTGTTAGGCTCAAGGTCATCCTGGATGTATATAATATGTGTTGCTTGAGCCACTGAGAGAGTGCGAGGAATGGTGGATGAAATGGGATGGGGGTTCAGAACCTTGCTTAGGGATACCCCTTTCTTGGGTTTATTAGCCATTGGCTCTGTGATGAATGCAACGCTGATAATTTCATTAACATCCTTACCTATCAACATAGCTTGCTCTGGAAGTTGCAGGAACATGGGTAATGTTCTCTTCTTGCGCTCCAGTGGTCAGGACTCTTCCTGCTCCTAGGATTTCATCTATACTTAGGATTATTTCTTTTGTTCGTCTGGGCCCGATGGTGGTCATGCCCCTCCTTCCTGACCTCTCTTATTCAGCAGCTCCGTAGGAAGAAGGTAATGCATCCCCGAATTGAGTGGGTTGCGTTTTAATCCAGGCCATGGCATAACCTCCTTGTCAAAGACCTCCTCATCTAAGTAGAATGGAAGCATGCGCAAGTGGAAGTCATATGTGTTGGAATAACTTGTCCATATGAATGTATGGTGGAGGTTCATGCTGAATGCAATGTTTCTTGTATTGCAGTTGAGCAATTCCTATGGAATGCGCAAACTCTGAGTTGCGTCAAGCAACCTGTTGTACCATTTGGAGAACGTCGTGTTGTTGAAGGCAGTTTTCTCTGAGTCCAACCTTGAGTGCCAAGGCTTGAACATATTTTCCATTCACCCCTTATCTTCTGGTGACAATGGTCTTCTTGTGGGTGGCATCCACTTCATCATTACGAACGCAACCAACAAGTAGTCGTAGATGAAAGTGCCACCCTTCTCTTGTGCTTCCTCGCAAGCCACCAAGAGTTCCTCCAGTAAATAACTGCACCAGTTGAAGATAGTGCCATTGGCAGAAAATTATGCCACTGATAGGGCATCCAATGTACACTAACCTTTTTAATAAGACCTCATGACCTTGCTAGCAATTACATAGCAACCGGTCATGACTGTCTCGAGTAGAATGGGGTCAATATTGGCTGTGCACCCCCCCCTCTGTGTATGAAACCACTCATATTGACTGAGCTCCCCCTTCTTCTTTCCATGCTTGCTGGGACCCTGGAAACCTTTGGACACATCCTCCCCTTCAATGGAAAGTCCAGTAAGATGGTGGATATCCTCTGCATGAATTGGATATCTCCTATCCAACCATAGGATTTTTTCATGTACCCTACTGATGAGAAACTTGGTACACCTCACAACTTCTCCAGTGGTGCCGAAAACTAGAAAATCCTTAAGGTTCATAATTGTAGAGTTAAACAAGTTTATGAACTCCATCTTTAGCACAAAATGCATGCCTCCCAACTCTTCTGGAGCGACACTCTAGAATACATCAATGTTCATCTATGGGAACATAACCTGGTCTGTCAAGTCAAGGTCGAGGAGATTGAATTGCTCGACCTTCCCTTTGAGATCACCCATGATCTTGAACCGGGGGTCACATGGCTCATATGGTATTGCATCCTTTGAAACAACACTTCTTATCCCTGTATCTATTGGCATGTTGAGTCTGAACTGTAAACAAATTCAACAGGATAAACTAGGATTGGGGATCACGACTGAGGGCTAAGGGATTGCACGGGATTGCTCACAAATCAAAATTAACAAATCTCTAAGTTCTCTCTGGGAAACAATGCATCCTACACCAAGTTCAAAAAACCTTATACGTGAGATTAGTTGGCAACTTATGTAATAATTTATATTCATCATTAACCCTATAGATGCAACTTGTATTTGAGTTGTCTGATGGGACTGGTTAACAGGGTAAATCTATTGGGTGATCTCTCCATTTACTAAGCAAGTTGGTCAGGGAATGGATGATTCCATAACTTACCGTTTAATGGATGAGAATCCTGGAATGAATACCGATGGAATCTTCGCGTATCGTGACTTTATGCTTTAACAAAATTCAAACAGGTTACTGTAGCATTAATAAAGGCTATGATTGGACCTGGTTTGTGTGGCACATGGACTAGGATTGCATCTGTATTCTCTCTCCCTCTAATAAAAAAGGGGTTCCCCTCACATTTAATGATTTTCATTAATAAATTTGTGGATCTTTTGATCCTATGTTGTTGAGTAAGAATTTCTGAATCAAAACAACACTTAGATAGAAAAATGAAGTACCTGTCGTGGCATAACAATGCACTCTTTGAATTTATTAACTAAATTCACAAAAATTTAAAAAAAAATCAAATCTAACTACTATACATGCTCCTTCAGACTAGAGAAACATCCCCTTAGATCAATTCGGAGACATATAGTGTTTTAGGTGAGCGTCATTCACCCATATTGGCTGAAGTATACCATCCAGTTGCATGAGTCTGACTGCTCCCGAAGGTCGGATCTCCACAATTATTGGTCCCAACCAATGCATGCACAACTTGCTTGGATATTTTTGGTACCGACTTTCATAAATTAGGACATTGTCTCCTTGTGCAAATTCTTTGGTATTAATGTGTCTTTCATGCCAATATTTGTGGCTTGCTTTCTCAACTGATTGATGGAAGTTTGCTAAAAACCTAGTCTCTTCAAGTTCTTGCAATTCCATGAGCCTCTGCGTGACTGATTCATCCTCCAACATGTGTGTAACTTGCACAATATATAAACTCAGAGTAATGAATTATGCAGGTACCACAACCTCCTTCCCATAAACTAGCTGAAATGGAGTGTACTTATGGAGTTTCTTTGTGGTTGTAAGCCCATAAAATTGTTGGGACTCTGTCATCCCAATCCTCCCTATTTGTGTAACAAACCTTTGCTAATCCTCTCTCCAAAATCTTGTTAAACGTCTCTATTGTTCCATTGACTTGTAGATGGTAGGAGATACTTTTATGATGTTGGATAAATAACTATGGTGTAAGATTTGTTATTGTACTATTGATCAAATGAACACCCTGATCACTGGTCAGACTCCTAGGACATCCAAATCAAGTGATAATATTTTCAAAAATGAACCTAGCAGCAATATCAGTCGAACAATCCTGAACAATTGTTGCCTCCGCCCAATGTGTAAGGTAATGAGTTGCGGTAATAATATACCTAGCCTTTGAATGCTTATATGTGGGGTTGATTGACCCAATGAAATCAACCACTCATTTCTCAAATTCTTGTAGAGCTCGAACTAGCTGAAGAGGAAATTTTTCTCAATGTGATGGTTTACCCACTCTTTTACAAATGTCGCAAGATTTAGCATATTCCTTTGCATCCTTGAAGAGCGTGTCCCACCATAGTCCATCTTGGAGAAAATTCTGCATAGTTTCGTTTCCTCCAACATGACCTCCCGCAAATCCACTGTGGCACTCCCACAGTATGTCTTGTCTTTCATGATCTAAGACGCATCTTCTGAGGATACTATCTAGGCCCAACTTATACAATTTCCCCGCAATCAATTGATAGTCCACTGCTCTAACCACCATATGACATTTCTAAGTTGCAGAGTACATTTATGGACAAGCCTCTATACTTAATAAGACTGTTATGTCTTCCAGGTATTCTGATATGGCCTCAACCCAGAATAGGACTGCATTTCGGAGATAATCATCGACTGCTTCACCACTTTCTCCTAACTCTAATATAGATAGGTGATCAGGACCTACATTGCATCATACAGGTTTAATGATCACATCAACTAAAAATTCCTGAAACAGTAACAACCATCGACAAATTATTCCTTCCAAAATAGGTTTGTTAACTAGATATTTTAATGTAGAATGATCAATAAAGAACTTAAAATGAGATCCTAACAAATAATGTATAAACTTCTGAAAATCATAAATCATAGCTAAGCCCTCGCTTTATGTGGTTGTATAGTTGTGCTTAGCTTGCGACAACTTCCTGCTAGAAAAATAGATAGGATGATCCATGGCTCCATCTTCTGGTTTCACTAAGATGGCTCCAAAGGCAATACCTGATGTGTCTACGTGCACATGAAATTCATTTTCCCAGTTTGGAAATATAAGAATAGGTGTTGTGTTGATATTTTCCTTTAGGATATCAAACGATTTATCACATTCTGGGGTCCACTGGAAAACTTCTGACTACTTTAGTAGATTCTTGAGAGGTGCAGTAATGTTTGCATATCTTCTGATAAACCTGCGATAGTACCCTATGTTCCCCAGCATGGATCGCAACTACTTGGCACTTGTAGGTGGTTCCATGCTCACAATAACTGCAACTTTGGTTGGGTATAAAAGTACTCCTTCTCGGCATACTATGTGGCCTAACAAATACCAATGTGGCACATAAAAGATACACTTTCTGAGGTTCAATGATATCTGCAATTCTCTACATTTGTCAAACATCAGACGTAGTAGCACTACATGTTCCTTGAGAAGACTATATACCATCCAATCATCCATATAAACTTCTATAAACTTGTGAATAAATTATCGGAAAACTCCTATTACAATCTAGGAAAAAACTGCAGGGGTGTTATTTAGGCCGAAGGGCATCACATTATATGCAAATGACCCCCATTTTGTTATGAATGTGGTCTTATTTTTGTCTTCTTCAACAATCCTTACTTGGTAATACCCCTAAAATACATCTGTAAATGAGTAAGATTCTTTCCCCGTAACCTGTTCTAGCACCTCATTAGTAAAAGGTGTTGGGAAAAGGTCATGCACATAGGAAGAGTTAAGGCTTTTGTAGTCTACAAAGACCCTGCTGTCCTCTGTGCCTTTCTTTCTCTATATGACTATTGGGCTAACCCATTTTGCTTCTTACACTGCAAAAATGAGTCCAACTTCCAACATCTTGTCTATTTCCCTGTTAATCTTCTCTTTCACTACGAGGTTAAGGCGATATGGTGTATGCCTTATAGGATTTGATCCTAGTTTTAGTTCAATTTTCATCTCTCCCATACCTTCTTTAATCCCTTTTATCTCTGAAAAATTCTTTGGGAACAAATACTAATACTCTCGCAATAGGCTATGTATTTATTAGCTAGTTTGCTCATCCCAATAATCTCCCACCATAGCTATCTTAGGTTTCTCTGGCTAGGTATAATGTTTTTTATTTCTCTTCTTCCTTCTGTTTCCTTAATGGCTAAGTTTCTCAATTCTTCTAAATCATCTAGGATTTCCAGATCCTTTTCAATCTTATAGCATTCTATAGGCCTCTTGTCCAAGTTTAGGTGAAGGTTATACTGAAGTTCTTGGCTATGATTTGCTCATACCACTAGTTCTGATTTTCGTTCACTAATATCTGTAAAAAGAAATTATTTAATTCTTTGCAAGACTACTTTAAGCTCAGGGTACTTACTTGTAAATGAGATGTCCTTGCAAAATTGATCTTCCAACATTTTCCAGTCACTGGTCATTCCAGTTTCTTCATGCATGTACCAAGATTTCAGAATTGGACCTAGTGGATGGGGAAATACTTGAACCCAGAAGCGAGATGGTATTTCAACAACTTTCCACTGTCTCACGCATTTTTCATGTAACGTCCCTCGGCTGGTGACCCCGACTGGGTAACGCTACTAAAGAAACCTTTTCTTTTCCTTTACTACTCTGATACCATTTCTGTGACATTCCCAACCTTTAAAAACAGGCTAGGCCATGCCACCGAGTTACTTTGTGGAAATAATCACATATAAAACTTAACCAGAATATAGAGATAACATCTGCTATTCGCACATATAAATATATATAGATCTAATGCAATTAAACAAACGTCAATACTCTCCTCATACACATGTTCATGTGGAAGCAACATTGACACCTACATGCAACATATATATACATGCATTACTCATTAATTATAATGCAAATACAAATACACAACATACAGCTAACAGAGAATTGGTACTTGTCTTTTAATAGGTGACCACCAACTATGTGCAGACCTTCCTGTTAAAGAGTGAAAATGACCATTTGTCAATTGGAAGAACGAGTCTGGTCTGGGGTTGTCTAAATAACTCAAACTGTTTGGTATGACTCACTCTGACGGGTTTAATGGCTCCATTGGTCAATCTAAAAGTCTTAAAAGAAACAAAAAGAAAAAGAGTTAACTATTTATATAATTACTTAATGTACATACGCATCTATATAACTATTTTAAATAATATTTACACAACGGATCTGTCTATCTTATTTATGTGCATGATATACAAGTTGTGAGTTTCAATCTAAGATCAAAAAAATCTATGTGAAGATGGTTGCTTTAACAAAAGCAGATAAAGAAAGCACATAAACTATTTTTTCTTTTTTCTTTATTTATCTAAGATTAAACAGAAAAATATACTATGAAACAGAAGTATGTGGACGATCAAAGCCATACCATATATTAGAGTTTCAAAGAAAAACAAACGACAAAAAAGAAAAGAACTAACCTATTAATGATTTAATCGGCATGCATCGAACATCCGTATAATAGAGAATATCCAGCCACCTTGTTGAAGAGGTAAACCTGCAACGAACCTTAAGATTGTTCCAAATAATTGTGAAACAATGTGATGGAAACTGATTTTCAATAATAGAATGTATGATACAAATAGTCACGGTGATCTTATGATTTACAAGCAATTACAGTGAGATAAATCTTATTGTAAGAACTTGGCATTTAAACATTCAACAGAAAATTAAAGATAAATCTCATCATTTGAGTTGAATAGATGATCACCCTATATAATATCTGAAACATCACATATGGAAAACATTAATAAATGAATTATCCCAACTCATAATAAAGCATGAAGTAAAAAGCTATCAACACCTATTATCATGTCAAGATAAACAGAACTTAAACTAAGACATCATACATAAGAAGCTAAAGATGTAATATGTATTTTTGTTCCATTCAAGTCTGTGAATTAATTGTCCATACTTCAGCCCCAGGCCAAGATGTTTTGACTACAAAAATATGAGTTTATATAGGGTTCAGAAAAGCTAACTGTCTTATCTTACAATATCAAATCTCCACAATCATCTATTGATTACAAAAATAGGGGGAATATAACCACCCCAGTTCACACTAAATCTCTAAAAACGAAAAAAGTTTGTTCCTCTTTACACAAAAATGAGCCATGGATATGGCTAATAAGCTCAAAAAAGGCTCCAGAGCATTTACTCACCATAAACTCCCAAATATCCTGAAATAAAAAGATGAAATAAAGAAATTCAGATATACATTTAACCAATATTTTCCAAATTTCGAATAAGAATAGACTGCCTACAGAATCTGTTGATTCTGTAGCTAGTCTTATTTTAGCAACAAAATCTAGTTTATTCTATGAACAAGAATGTAACACTATTTTAAGACAAAAATGAATCTTTACCTTTAACTGGAAAATCAAATCGATTCACATGATCTCAGAATTGATCACTACTATGACACTTTCGACATTTTTTACTATGATGTTTCCTGTTGTTTTTGGGCGTTTTCCTTGTCTCTGAACAATGGAATTGAGCCTACGATTTTCATATATCAGTGGGTCAACCAGATCGGTAAGGGTTTTAATCTATGACTGTAAAATGGGTATGTCTGTGTAATACTTGTGAATCCAGAACATACAAGTTTCACATTGCGTACCTATGACGGTCGTTTGAGAATACCCACGGTTGTGTGATGGACTGTGTTCACTGTTGCCTTTAGGTTTGTTATCAAACTTGATACCTGGAAATCCTTGACTATGTTTTAAACATGGTGGAAAATTATCCACGAAATTGTACGCCTGGTCGACATCTGCTTCGAAGGAAGGAGGGTCTTCGTCGGCTAAGAATCTGTCGATCTCCGATCTGAGCTTTCATGGATCTCAATCATTTTGATCGATCTCACATAGGCATTTCATTTATTTAGTAGTTTCCTTGAAATCAACCTACCTTCCCTTTTATTTTTAAAACCTAAATCGATATCACCTTTAGATGGCTTGCCCATAGGTCTGTTTGCTTTCTTAGCAGAGGCGTTAGGTCGTGAGCGTTGTTCATGGCTTTGCTCAACAACTTTTGGGTCGAGTATAGACTTACTGAGGGTGGCCGTAACACAGGCCTGTGTAGATGAAGGGACTATAGTTTCCTCTATCACGGGTTTATCAATCTCTACAGCATCAGAGTTAACGAAGCCATTTCGGGCTAGGAAGGCGTTCCAGTCATCATTTTGTAATTTTAATTGATGTATCAACAGTATATTTATTAGGCCATGGTGAAACAAGCTTGAATCCAATTGTTGTCTTTTATACCTCTTTACCATTTTATACAAGCTTCTCCACAGGTAATAGGGCATGATTAATTGAAACCCAATGAAATTCATAAGAAAATGTATATGATATAGAAAAACAAAACCAAAATGGCCTTCACACATCACGAATTGTTTCAAGACTTCTATCAATCCATGCCATCGAGTTTTCAACATGGACATGGGCATACCTTTGTCGCAGCAATTGATTTTTCGAGATGTGAAAAAAAGGTTCCATGGAACCTCCTTGACTTTAGCATTTTGAACCACTTCTGCCTAGTCAAAGGAAGACCTGTTTCTTCACCTAAAAAATCCTCTGTGACTTCGACCTGAACGTCTCCCACCTTGGCTCGGCATCTATCAAACGAAAGGGAAAATTCTTGAGCGGTTCGCAAGTTGAATCCCTAGAATTTCTCAATAAAAACAAGCTAGCCTTGACCCAAGAGATCCTCCCTTGAATCATCACACAGGAGCAGGGTCTAAGAGCCATTGGGTTCAATTCTGATGACCAGAGAAATGGGGATACAAATGATAGACAATAAAACAAAATGAGTAGGGATGGTTTCTAGGAGAAGACCAGAGTGAAATTTCATAAACAAAACTCAACAATACCCTAGAGCGTATGAACATAGGTTCTTCAATACAAAATGAAAGGTGTTATGTAAAATGAATGCCAGGAGTAGATGCGAAAACTGAGATTTAGCTCGAGTTGATGGGTTCATCATTGTCAGACTGCCACCTCCCATAGGGTATAGGCCACAACCAAGTTCATTAATTTTTATGATTGCGCAACAAGACGGGTTTGGTTTCTAAAGTTTAGGAGAGGAAAAATTTATAACCCAACATGTAGTGACAAGGATACATATGAAAAAAACCTACAAAAAATATATCAAAGTTTAAATTAAATGGACCCTTGGTGACTCACATAACAATCCATAAGCATACTTCACATTTGAGGAGTCAATAAAGAAGATGAGCTTGATAGCAGGAAACAAAATCTTTATTAACAAAAACTGTGGAGCCATCTACCTTTCATAAACTTTAAATAAAGCGGTAATTCAATCATAGGTTTTAATGCTTCATTTTCATGCTTTCAACCATGAACGAAGCATGAAAAAGAAAACACTAGGAACAACTGAAAGATCACAATCATAGTTTCAAAAACTGCTTATGAAGAACAATAATCGCATGACCCCAGGTAGGCAACTACATAAATTATTATTTGATGCTTCTAAAAATTTGAAAATATGCAGGGTTGCCAACAATGGCAACTCACTGGGAGAAGCAGTTATCTCTGTATCACTGACGAGTTCAGGTTATAAATATTTGAATTATTTCAAATCAGATAATGATTGAAAGACATTTGAGCATCTTTGAAAATCATTACGTGGTCTATCTTAAGATATCTTTCATTAAAAAAGGAAATCTGGTAACAAACTTAACAAATGAAAGCTATGATGTTTAAGTTATTGGCTCCAATGTTGTTTGACAGGGCCACTGCTTCTAGTAGGCATCCATAGCCTCAGCAGGGATGTCAATCAACCCACTCTGATGCCTCTATCCTGTCCAAGAAAATTCAAATCAGAATGAAGGATTCTTATGATAAAAAATACTTTATTTTTAACTGAGAATTTTCTCTAACCTGACATCGCTTCGTTGCCAGTGGGCTTGTTCAGTACCCCAACGAATTTGTCTAGGCACCATGCATGCATTTACCTGTTGACAGAAGATCTGTTCAGTATCCTGACAAGTTTGCAAAGACTTCCCACAACTCTTGGGAAAATTATTGATATAATTTATAGATATCCAGAAGAGCGGGGTGATGCTGAAAATTTCAGTCTTTGGCACATTTTGTTATTTTCTGTCTGCTTTAATTTTTTGCTTGCTAACCTTCATTATGGTCTGAAAATAGTTCACTGACGAAACTAATTTTTCGAGGATAGGAAGGCATCCTTGATTTTATTTCTTAAAATCAAGGACAACTTAAAGAGCTTTTAATGATAGTCGTGTTTTCTCTCAAATGAAAATTGTAACCAAAGATCAATTCTCAACAAAAAACACCTTTAACTAGTCTACGTTTTTCTCAAGAAAATACAACAATTGATGCTCTGAAAATCCTCAATAGTTGTTTAAAGATGAAGCATTATGTTCTTCCTTTTGAACTAGACTATAATACACGCATGTTTAACTCAGAAAGCCAC
>JASDQU010104587.1:203362-215122 GCA_032191745.1 Picea mariana | reverse complement strand
CTTACTAATAATGTCGGCTATTTGTTATAAATGTGTGAACCATGTGTCTTTTCCCTTGTATCATAAAATACTCTAACTTCGAGACAAAGTTTCTTGAAGGGTGGGTGTATGTAACAACCCTAGTTAAATAATTAATTGTCATAGTTAAATAATTGTTTAAAGTATATTAAGTTTAATTAATTAATT
Organism: Picea mariana; assembly: GCA_032191745.1. Classification (NCBI taxonomy): domain Eukaryota; kingdom Viridiplantae; phylum Streptophyta; class Pinopsida; order Pinales; family Pinaceae; genus Picea; species Picea mariana. Next base: position 214,936 of record JASDQU010104587.1, on the reverse strand, counting down.
AATTAATTGACCTGAATTATTAATTGTTTAATGTATATTAATTAATTAATTAACTCATTAAATATTTGGGTAATGAATGTAAGTTTATAAATTTTAATTTATTAAAAGAAAACTTAACATATTGAAGGAGGGAACCATTAAATGGAGGGATAAGGTGGATGGCATTGAATGAAGGGAGGAGGCAGTGAATGGGAAGGGGGATATGAGGGGATAATTTTGGGGGCAGGGATAATTTTTGGATATTAGGAGATTATATTGGAGCATTTTCGAAAGGAGGGATTGGAAAAGTGTATTTCTGGCTTTTGGCTTGAGGAATTTGTTGGACTGTTACAGGGGAGCATCTATTGCTGAGAGTTTTGGGCTCGGGAGCTAGGAATCCTTATGGAATCCTAGAGCTAGGGAGCCAGATAGGCTCTGTTCCTAGCTGGTTGGGAGGAAAGATTCAGTTTTGGGTAGAGTTTGGCAAAGCAGCTTAGGCATAGTTTAAGCTTCAGCTTGGACAAACAGAGTTGGGAAACAATTCACTTGACATGTATTTTTGTTTGTTATCATGGCATGTTCATTATTGTATGATGATTCAATATGTTATTTATGTTGTGTATATTATTCAATATATCATTTATATCATGCTGCCCATTTTGAATTTTGTTGAGCCATAAACTGTAAACTGTTATTTTGTTGAGTATAGAACCATAAAAAGAAATTATAATAGAAATGTTATGTTTAAATTTATTAAATTCTAGGTTCTGTTAGAGAGGACCTTACACTAAGTACTACGTAAAGGCTGGAAATTCATCTTTGTGGTGACCTTTAGTCCTACATTTGGTGCACCGGGCCGATTCCTATTTCTCTTTCCCCTTTGTGATTTCCACCATTTGAATTGTTAATGCATCTATTTGGTTCTTTATCTACTCCATTCCATTGTTGTCTCCGAATAGAGAGGCTTCAAATTTCTATAGAAATTTCCAGCACCTCAAACTGCAACATAACCTTTTTTCTATATTAAAGGACTGCAGATGTGAGGTAAAAAACCTTTAATGAACCACTCTCTATGTTGTTTATTGGGTATTTGAAATATTAACCTCCCCATCACATCTTTGAACCTCTGATCAAAATCCCATACTGACTCAGTCTGTGCTTGATTGATCTCCTTGAGATTAGTATTGTACTATGACTTAGAATTTGGTTTCTTGAATTCTTTTAATAATGCTTCAGTGATATCTATTAATTTACTTGTCTAGCCTAGTATTGTGGTACTTTGGAGCTTCATGTACCAAACTAAGAAGCGTCCTCTAAAGGTTGTTTTGAACTACATGATATGTGTGCCATCATTGTGGACATTATTTTCAAACCAAATGGTTTCACATACAAACATATGATGTTCTGAGTATTTTGTTCCAATACCTTTAAACTCTGGTTATCTTAGTGTAGTATCTACTCCTTCCATGTTGTTGTGTGTAGGACCCCTTCGTGGTGATACTGTTGGATTCTGATTAACAGTACTATTACTATTTATCTGATTAATTCTTTTGTTACTTACTCTACTGATTACAAGTGCTCTACAAAGGTCTTTGAACATTGTCTCAGATTTAGGTGACACACATAAAGTTGTGGTTTTGACCTAGTACTCAGATCAAAAAGGACTTAATGGTTATTCTATAACTAGACTAAACTAGATATATTGTTCTTCCTTTGTTTCTTGTAATTCTATGATATAGATGTTTTTGCGATGTTCCAGGTACTCACTATATTTCCCTCTCTATTTAGTCACAGTCCTCAAGTTCTTGTACCTTCTCCCACTTCACAAAACTCTAAATTCTTCTTCTCCTTTTGATATCCCCTCCTCTTTCTCTTGCATTCTTAATGTTCCTTTCCTTTGTCCATTTTTCCTACCCTCATATCAATTCTTGGTCAACAAACCTTAGTCCCTCCATGTTTGCAAAGTTCTTTAGCTATCTAACTCCATCGTCATCCCTTCTTTATCACATAACAACATTTTTATCCAGGTAGATAATGACTTTATGAATCTTCTTGGTGGACCTTTAAATAAGTCACTTTATGTGACACTGTAATCCTAGGTATAGTCTATGGAAAATTCTATTATGTATCCTCCCAATATACTATCCAGCCAAAAATCAACTGCACGTGAAGTTTTGTTTTCCACTGAGATCACTCATCCCACTAGTTGAGGAGTCCAATTCTTTGGCGCAACTGGTCTATGTCTACCAATATTTTCTACAATCCTTTCCAGCCATTATACTAAAAGGTTAGGAATTCACCGAAAAATATCTCATGCAAGTATTTGTACACATACCTTTGCAACCATTTCTTATTCATTAGTTGAGGGTTTTTATTATCCTTCTAAGAAAATTCTTGTTCCTTTTATTCCAACCACTTAGTTATCTCCTTCCTCATTGGTCTCCAAAAAATTCCCAAACTTCTATATTATGGGTCCCAACAATGGAACCATTTGTTGGTGGGTGCCCAGGTAGGTTGAAGACCTCGTGTTCAAGTTACTTATTCCAACAAAACCCTACATACAACGGCCCTTTCGACATAACCAACAATAAGGTGATGTCTCACTTGAGATATCTTTATGGGGACATCAAGAACCAAGATTATGTAGCGGTGAGGGAAAAATGGGAAACACTCTTTGTCATACCTATAGGACCCTTTCACCCACTATATACTAGATAATATGAACTCATTTCTTCATTATATATGCATATAATTTTATATTTGCACTGTTTAGTTGTTAAAGGTACAATTATGTCTATTGCGCATTAGATGATCAACAATATCGGTGAAGATAAGCATTCATTCATATTAAAGAAAATAATTAACATAGTACAACCATGAGTATTCATCCAATACCACAATTATACACATAGTTACCATGGTTCACCCTGCTCCATGATACGTTCACAAAATATTGGATTCTTTATTATATTAGAGTATCTTGATTGTGTTTTTTAATACAATGGAGGCTTGGCACACAATATTCTTCACAGTTGTAGTTTCTCTACACTGTTATATTCCCAAAACTTCATTCCCAACAAAGTCTGATATGTGGCTTCATTGTTGTACATAAGTTGAATCTACTTATTATTTGGATCGGGGGAATATTGAGTAGGTAATTGTGACTATTTAGGAGGAACACCATTGATAATTTTGTTATTGGGTTGAGGAGGAACTAATGATGGTTATTGAAAATTTTGAGGTGTCCATTCTTATGGAGGATGATTCCACTGAGGATTTTGTGGAAAACTAGGGAATGGATGGTATGGAGAAGGAATATGTTTCCCTCGGTATTGCCACTAATTTGAAATTTTTGTATTATATGTATCAAAATGTTGAGAAGGATTGTAGCTCATACATGTTTGGAAGGGTATTGGTTCTCCAAGTCATCTCTAATTGATGACGCGTACTGACTCTGTTAGGGTCCTAGAATTTTATAGGATAATCATTATGCTGATTGATATCCATTTTTTTCAGTGATTATGATTTCAAGGAAAATATGAAAGGGGATTGTCAAAACACCCCTTCTTTGAAGAAATTTGGATATTCTTAGTCTTAGGAAATAAAACTATGGTGTAAAGTGGAAAAAAATTAGCTTAACACCACCCAACGCATGTTTTTATCCTAAGTTGACTAGCGGAAAAGACCTTTTGGCATGTAGTTCCTAAATCTCGTGCTAATATCATCGATGACATCCTCATTTCCCATATTGATGGTCCTTAGTGCATTTCATACCCCCCCGATCTTTCTTCCTTTAATGATATGGGTGGGTCCGGAAAGCTATTCTTCCCCCACCTATGTAGTGCCTCCTCGTTATTTTGGACCCCCCCCCCTATTAATAATACTNCTTACCACCTACCCCCCCCCTCTGGAATCATGCCAAACCTCCACCTTATACCAATTAAACTCCCTCCTTTTACCTCATCCACCTCTTTGACCACTCTCCCTACACCTCACCTCTCATATCTACTTCCCCCTCTCACCACACGCCACCTGTCTCCTCATTCCCGATACTGTCCACCTCTCTGCCTATGCTTCCCTTCTTCCTACCACTTACACTCCTATAGCCACTCAACCCATATCTTGTTTGAAACTTGTCCCCACATCATCCTATATGTAACCACTTTCCTCCTCCCAAAATGTTTTTTGAATAGTCATATTCCGAGGTGATTTCCAGGACAACCAGGGCGAATTTTGGGAAAACAAAAGAGATTTTTTCTGAACACTAAACAAGGAAAAAAAACCTCTTTCATTTTTATATAGGTTTCAAGGATTGGGAGAATCAATAGCATCTTTGGGGCCTATTTTCAGGATTTATTTGTTGCCTGTTTTACACATCTTTTTCAAACGCAGATCCTGGACAGATGGATAGGAATTTCATAAAACTGAGAGAGGTTTTTACTCAGAACAAGTTGATATACAAAAATATCCCCTGTATTTTACACAAATATCTCATATTGTGATATTCGAAGACCCCATTGGGACCCCATTTTTCATAATTTTGGTGGAAAAGAGTCAAAAGGAATGATGGCAAAGAGAAAAAATTGAAGGCACCAATCAGAAATAGATCCCACAAAATAGCCTCAGCAACTCAAAATTTATTGTAACCTGTCCATATTTTGTGGAAGAATTCTTTCTAATTTTCTATGATTGCAATAGTTAGTTTAAATTTTCCTAAAATAAATCTTGATCTGTTATGACAGGATAGCTTGCAAATAGAATTATAAATACTTCCCATTTTGAAGTATGAAGGGTTGGGACTTGTATGTAGGATAGGATCAATATTTTACAGTAGCTCACAGAGCCTCCTTTGATCAATTTTCAGGAATACAATTGTAATTATAGGATTATCATGTCACTTATGTTGGTGAAGTGCATTTGTCTTTGTATATGTGTTTTCAATGTTATTCAACCATTATCCATAACTTATGAATTATTCAATAGAATATTAGGAGAAGAATTAGTTTAAATGTACACTATGTCTCTGGCTGTGAATAATTTCTATGTTTTCTAATAGAAGGTCAGTCCCAAAATTATTAATTTCTCTGGTACAATCCTATCTTCTCAAATTTTTGTTTCGCATCACTCAACAATATTGAGAATCCAACAAAGTGCCTATCCCACCCTGTAATATTTCTTGTAGAACCTACCTTGATTGAACATAGCCTTTTTTACTCCATTTACCCAATGGTCCATCTTCCTTGTTCCAACCAACAATTCAAAAAATAAACCCTGTACTGTCATAACTAGCCTAAAATTTCCAACAAACAAAGCTAAAAATTATAGAGAGAGCCCTCTCTGAATCTAGGAGGGCTAGATCCTGGACTCTAAAGAAGTTTGTGGTTACCTCTATCAATTTCTTCCTCGGACTGAGAAATTACAGAGTGCAAACATAGTGGCGACCATACTGGAGATGCACATTTCATGTTCCTCAGAAAAGCATATCAAGTTCAAGTTATGATTACTGATGGTGGCCAGTGATTAAACACTGAAAGGATGAATCATTCACTTGGAAACTCTAATCATTTTCAATTCAAAGACTCCACTGGAGGAAGAATCTGAAACATGGAAAGACAATATGTAAATATCAAGTATTCAAGTTAGGATTTTATCCAAGATAGAATGGGATTTATTTCTAATTATTTCTTCTATTTTCATGATACTAGTCAAGACCATATTGTTGAAACTGATATTGATCATATCCAACCCGATGAGCCTCAAAAGATTAGGTTGGATCTTATAGTTCCTATACATACTCCTATACCTTTTAAAATTCCAGATAGATACAAACCTATAGTCTTACCTCCTATAATCCATGATTTCCCTGCGAATTATCACAAATATCTTCCTAGGCTTGATGGAGAATATGGTAACATCACTTCTAAGAAAACAATTCAGGGTTTTGAAAATTTTCTTGATCTTTTTGAATTTGAAGAAGAAGATGTTTGCATTAGAATTTTTTCTCTATCTATGCAAGGTAAAGCTAAGGAATGGTTCAAAAACTTACCAGCTGCAAGCATTGGTGATTTCCATCAGTTTGTGAAAGTCTTCCTTGATAAATGGGTGATCAAGAGGAATCTCTTTCTCATTTTAGAAGAATATGATCAGTTGAAAAGACAACTAGGAGAAATGGTGCATCACTTTTCAGCCAGGTTCAATCAAGTTTACCATTCAATGCCTAATAATATAAAGCCTCCTCCTGGTTTATCTCTCTTACACTATCTAGATGCCTTTGATCCAAAAATGGAATTTCAATTGAGAGAAAAGAATATCACAACACTTGAAGAAATTTAGAACAATGCTATAAATGTAGAAGCTAATTTGTTGATCAAAAATTCAAAGTTGAAGGAAAAAGAAAAGGAAAACATAGAGAAGGAGCATCTGACATCTTCAGAAATGAAACTAGACATTCTAGCAAGCACAATGGAAGAGTTGATGAAAAAGATTATCATAAGAAATAAACATTTTGTTCAAAAACACCATGTCCCACTGGTTGTTGAAAAAGAAAAGGTCATTGTTACTAAACATTTTGATGCTTATCCTTGGCATCATATATCTGAAAATGATTACTTTATGTACTCACTTCATGTCATGAACAAAGATGAAATTCAAAATCAGTTTGTGGAGGAGCAATCAGATGATCTAATGTGTATGCTTGATGATTTTTCTTTTATGGATGATCTACCCAAGTATGATCAATATGATGATGATTACATCAAGGTTTATTCTTCAAAGCCATCAACAACATGTTTTTGGGAGGAAGAAGCTCATTTGTAGCAGCTCAAATACGACAATCAACCTGTGCATATTAAGCATGATATCAATGAGAAAAATGCAGAAAATTCTAAAGTAAGTGAAAGATATTTTCCCTTATGTTTCTCCTCATTTCAATTTCTGAGAGGAATCTATAAGAAATCAAACCAACAAGTTTTCAACAGTAGGAATGGAGAATTTTTTGATGAGTCAGTTGAATATATCATCTGTGATATGGAAGTTTTTCTAGCTCTGGAATCACAACCCCTTAGTTACATTGATTTTCAAAACACAAATGAATTGATGCATCATAATTTTGTACCATTAAGTTTTGATTCATTTAATTTTTTGAAGTAAAATGCTGCTAATATCTTAGAAGCAAGGAATGGAAAGCATATAGAAAATCATGTAGCCTCATTGGAACCGATGCAATAGTTTTCTCAGTTTCTCCAGGATCCAATAGATGGTGTTTTGAATGATCTTTGTAGCCAAAGTTCTATTTCATTTTATAGCTATGAGATTACAAACAGATATGATAAAAACTTGATTAGGCAACCAAATTCATGGTCTTTTTCAACAAGGGTTTCAGTACAAAGCTCTTGTGAAAATTTTCATTTAAATTAGAAGTTGTATGATGATGTAGGTAGCATATGTAAAATACCCAATGATGACCTTGAATTTTCTGAATTATTTGAATATGGAGAAATAGGTCATGTTTATCATGATCCCATAGCTACCTATATGGAATAGTTTTTCATTCTAGGATTCCAATTAATTTCTAGTGCCTCTTTTGTTTCTCATGGTTTCAAATCTCTCTGTTATAAAAGTCAGGCTGACAACCAGTTTCAAGGACCATTACGAGAGTTGGTTCTCATGATTGTTAGAAACAGTGAAAGGGAAGAGTTAGTGGATAAACTACTTGATTGGCTTCATTGGAATTTTTCGATTACCTAATTGATTAGTAATTTTAGCAGGTTAGAATAGGATTATATATAAATAGTCTTACCAGGTAAGAATATTTTAAGCATGTCATATTTTTAGTGTGAAAATAAGCTTGTTGGGAAAGCACCTTTTTCATTACATTTAAATTTCACTTTCAGAGTTTCATTTTCAGATTGGAGAAATACAGTTTTGATGTTCAGTTTCAATGTAGGTTGAGTTCAGTTGAGGAAGCTCATAGTTTGAAATTTCATAGGTCAAATCAAGTTACAAATTTTGGAAACAACCCAATGGTGATGCAGGAGAATCTCAAGCGTGTCAGCACGAAGACATCGCACAGCTAGACAAAGCCCAACACAAATTTTGAAATTCCCTTAAAATAAATGCGCCAACCGTAAATGAAAGGGAACAATTAAATGAAGGCACACTTGTATAATGTAACGGACCTTGAGTGATTCACTCTCATCCTTAGTATATAGGAGGCAATTATGATAATAAATGAAGGTATATAGAATTGAATGTGTAGATTAGACAGCTTTAGAGCTGGAGGGAAAACGGATATAGACACCCTCATTGTATTGTTGTATAGTAGTGAAGAACAGAGCAAGTGCATGCAGAAGAGAGAGAGCTATGTAAAAACACCCATGTACATACATTTGAATTAATAGAAAGATCTTTGATTCAAATTCATGGCGTCGTGTTTGTTCTCTGTGTATGTATGTTAAATGTTATGCTCAAGGATGTTTGCTTTTTGTTATACATTTTCTTTTATGCTATGTATGAATGGTTTCTTGTTGAATGTCTAAAATCTAAGAGAGGAAGAGTAAAGGGAATGAGTTTCAATTGTTTATCTGTCTGAGAAAGAGTTCCTGCAAGGAGTGCAGTAGAAGTTGTCCGCAAGGAGTGCGTCGACAAGAATTCAGGGTCGTGTCTCTGAAGGCTCAGATAGTTTAACTTTTGCTCTCATTCACACAATAGTACAGTTGGACACAGGAGCCATGTAAGGAGTGCGCAGGCCGAGTAAAGTCTCAGAGTTGTGAGCTTGAGTGAAGTATTGAGAGACTGTTGTCGCAGGAGTGCGCAGAGTCGAAAGAAGTTCAACACTTGAAGTGGTTGAAAGTTGTCGCAAGGAGTGCGTGCAAGAGTGTTCTTTAAGACTCGAAATTGAGAGGAAGCTTAGGAGGTATATAATCTTTGAGTAATCATCAAAGAGAAGCATAGGAAGCTTGTGCAGTGAAGTGTTTTAGTAGGCGTTGCAAATTTACGTGCGGTTGAACAAGTTCGGAGAGAGAATACTTGGTTCATTTCGCAGGACGAGTCAAGGAGATACCGAATGGTCGAAAGCATCTGAGGAGATTTCGTGAAGTCCCGTGAGCCATCAGATCTCACGGAGGAGTAGGAAAGTTACTGTGGGTGTAAAAAAAGGTTCTAAGCTTAGGAGGAGTAGAATCGTAGGTTCAAGTTAGCCAGGGGTCGTTGGATCACTCATGGAATTGCCTAGTGGGATTTCATGAGTGTAAGGATCGAAAACTTGGTGTCAAAGTTCCCGAAGTGGTGAAGTGGATCATAACTGTCTATTTGGAATGGATAGGTGGTGGAGATCCAGAGATCTCGTGAATTCAGAGATCGCGAGGTAGAAGGCCATAGGTTGAGCACTTTGGATCACGAAGTGTGAAACCACGAAAGGCAGAGAAACATGTGTGTGGGCCATAGAATTCTAGTGAGGCAGACAGGTGGCGCAGGGTGGTTGAACAGTCAACTACATTGATTATTTTGGGGTTTTGTGGAAAGAAGTTATGAATACATTGCATTAGGATTCGCAATATTGCGAAGTCCAAAGTCTCGACAGGGTAAAGGGGCGTTGAAATGTCAACCTTGTGAGCGCATCGAAATTTCGGTATATCGGGTTTCGGGAGTCAAGGAGACGAGTCACCTGACATCGCGACCGCCGAAATCATGATAGGGAGAAGTTTGAAGGAAAGAGAAAAGGTCAACGTTGACTGTCTTCGGGTTTCAGAGATAGGGGGACAAGGCGCTTGACCATTGGATTTGCGAATGTGCGAAATCCGATCTCCCAAAGAAAAAGGGGGAATTTTCGTGAAGTTAACTGTGGGTGTAGATTTCCCGAAAGGGAAATAGAGGAGCCAATTCCGAGAATCTCTTTAGGCCGAAGGAAGGAAAATATCCTATGGACGTGGACCTTCCGACCCGAGGGTTACAGAGGGCTACGTCATCAGGTTTGGTATCAAAGAACAGAAAGAATTCTTTGCTTTCTGTAGTAGAGAAAAAGAGAATTTGCCATGCCGCCAAGAAGAAGAGATAGACAATCACCCGATCCCCAAGAGGAGAGGGAATTGCCGAGAAGAAGGGGAAGGCAGATGACTAATCCAGCTATGGAGAGAGAGATGCGTGATCTACGAGCCAGACTCAAAGACATGGAAACAACACAGAGGCGTAAAGTCAGTGTTGGGGATCTTATTGATTCCGAAAGTGAAATTGAAGTAGAACATGAAGAGGAAGTTGCAGCCGAAGATGCCGCAAATGAACGTTTGATTAAGGCTATTGCAAGGATGGGTGCAAGAGAGAAATTGGACATTCCAGTTTATGAGGGAAACTTGGATGCAGAGGAGCTTCTAGATTGGATTAGAGCTCTAGACACATACTTTGACTATGAGGATGTCGAAGAGGACAAGAAAGTCAAACATGTTGTCACAAGATTAAAGGGACATGCAACATTGTGGTGGGATGAACTACAAGATGACAGACGCTGCAAAGGCAAGCAAAAGATCAAAAGATGGGATAGAATGATCACAAAGATGAAGGCGAAATTCATCCCCAGAGATTACCAGATCACTCTCTTCAGAAGGATGCAGAACCTAAGACAGAAGCTGATGACAGTGAAAGAATACACTAAAGAATTCTACAGGCTGAACATCAGGGAAGGTCATCGGGAGAGAGATGATGAGAAGGTTTCCAGATACATGAATGGCCTGAGATACAACATCCAGGATGAGATGAGCATGATAACCATCGGAACAGTGGAAGATGCTTATCAATTGGCTCTGAAAGATGAGCCAAAAATAGAGTCAAAGAGGCCGAGGCAGAAGTCATCCCAGAGGCAAATCAGTTGCCCAGGATAAAAATCATAAGCCCAAGGAGGACTACAAGAAACCTCAGACTCAAACTGAGAGAGGTGGAACCTCACAGCGAGGGAAATATACTGAAAAGAGAGGGAAGCATATCGAACAAAGAGGAGAGTATGCTGATAATAATATTTTTCCTCGTACCAAAGGTAGAGGAAGAGGAAGAGGTGGAGTGATAACATGCTTCACATGTGGAAATAATGGGCACAAGTCTTATGAGTGTCCAGACAAAAAGAAAGAGGGAGGAGAAACTCACATCGCCGATGCTCAGAGGTGGGATGTTGAGGCAGAAGATGTGGAAGGTGGAAGATCACTGATGATGCGAAAATCTCTTTTGACACCAGAGAAGGAGGTGGAGAGTTCAGTCCAAAGAAACAGGCTTTTCTGGACTGCTTGCAAGACCAGAGACAGGGTATGCAAATTCATTGTACACAGTGGAAGCACTGATAATCTCGTTTCAACCGAGATGGTAGAAAAGATGGAGCTGGAGATGATTGATCATCCAAGCCCATACAGAATTTTGTGGCTACAAAAAGGACATCAGGTAACTGTCACTAAACAATGCTTAGTTGAATTCAAGATAGGAGGATATAATGATAAGATCTTGTGTGATGTTATTCCTATGGATGGTTGTCATCTATTGCTGGGTAGACCATGGAAATATGACAGGAATGTGATTCATGATGGGAGAATGAACACATACACCCTAGAGAAAAATGGG
>JASDQU010104587.1:178914-193107 GCA_032191745.1 Picea mariana | reverse complement strand
CCCCCCCCCCCCAAGCCTAAATCATTTGCTAAATCTTGTGCTAAGGGCCATAATTCTTTTTCTAGAATAAGGCCCACACCCCATGTGGGTGGATTCAGTAGCACAAAGAATAGTCCTCAAATACTATTATAGAACAAAGCATGTCTTCCAGCATAACAGGAAGAATTGTAAGTGGAAAGATAGTTGATAAGAAACTTAGATTGAAATAGGGCTAATGAATGAGTGGTTGTCTACCCCTGTTGACTATGTTTAGGTATCCAAATTCATTTATATTCCAACCCCTTATTTATGCCCTTTACCATATTTTTTCTATTAGCACTCTGTAAACTTCATTCGACTGAGAAAATGAATGATAGAGGAAACCTACAAACCAACTTTGAGGCCCGAAACTAGCCTTTCATACCTGGAGAGGGATCTCTCTGGAGACTTTATCTCTATACAGGATATAACTTTAAACTCTGGGCTAGATTTGACACCTTTAAATGATATTTTTTGGTTCTATTGGTGAAAGAAAGAAATACCTTGGGATATGGAGTCGATTTAAGAAAATGATAGAAACAAATGATTCAGTGACTAGACTCGAGAGGATAAAGCCTAAATGAGAAACAATATTCAGTTAAAAATCATTGTTTGTGGTGAGAGAAAAACACATGAAGCAACTCAGAGAACTGCTAGGGATGAATTCAGAGTCAACTTAGAAGAAATACAGTTTGTCTCAATGGCACGAATATAGAGCATTGCGCAGTGAATTCTAGATTCAAAATCACGTTCTGATTTAGACAAAAATTATAGATGTGAATATAAAGAGAACAGGAAAACACATACGCAAATAAAGAATACAATAAATCATACTGCTACCGTTAGAGTCTTTTCATCAAAGCTTCAGTAATTTTGCATTAATTTTCAATCGGATAAAAAAACTACAATTAATAGTCACTGTCTACACTGTTTTTCCAACCAACCTGGATTACATTGAAAAGATGGAATATATAGACAAGGGTGTGCCTCTTGGGCTACCCTGCACCCTAAATACAATCCCTAAAAACTAGGTTTTGAATATTCTCTGTCAGATGTCTCTTCGAATGGCATTTTTCTAAAAATAGAAACAAACTATACTCGATCACATCATAGCCGCAAGTCTTTGCCGCGATGTTTCAATCATCAACAAGATCTCATTGTTAGAGAGTGATGTTTCAATGTTTTCCTTTGATAGGGAATCTGGATGATCAAGTGTCTTTTCAGACTCCTGCCACACATTATAATGATCTTGATCTCTGTTGCACGATTGTTTGTTGGTGTGTGCCTATTGCGGGTGACTACATACTCATTGTAGGTGCCTCCAAAATGATGACCCCGGATGGAGAACAAATCCTTTATTCAAACTGTTGCATGTCTAACATACACCTATCCTTTACAATAGATGCAATTCCATTGATGTGCATCATATGTTTTCCACACGGGTATTTGTCAGAGTTCCTAACTCCTGGGTAGGAAACAAGACGCGGGAAACAAAGTTCACACCACGTCTGAGGAGACAAAAAACAAAGTCGGTCGATCATGCTTCTAGTCTCGCTTTCAGTTTGGATACTCAAAGCTTTCTCCTGAGAGACCAGTTGCACATTTTCAAGTCTATCACTTGCCTTTGTAGAACTGCATTTCCTTTCATCTTCTTTGGTGCGCTAGCCAGAGCCGCGTAGAATTTCTTGATGGCCGGTTCACATTCCTTGAAGTGTTTAACATTCCTTTATTTCAACACCATATGTGTTTCATGAAGCTGTATGATCATATCCTTTGCTTCCATGAGATTTCTCTTGAGCCAAGTCGTGTTTCCCTCGCAACCTTTTGATGCTGATAGTTCAAGGGTCTTTGCAGCTAACTGTTGTCTCAACTCTCTGTTTTCTTGGTATAGCTCAACGATAACGAGTTTCACTTTCTTCAGTTGTTGCGACGACTCACAAACATCTATGCCTTTGGTGCTTGCCCTCCTCCTTCTACCCCACCTTTCTTGACTTGTGCCTTCAACAGGCTCTAACCGAATGGTGCACATGAGTTGTAACATCCTCGGCCACTAACAAGCTGAGAAATGCCACTAATGTGGAATATACACTTATATATAATATGCATTAAATCAAATTAACACATTTAACATAGAGTTACTGCCATCATACAGACTTAAATAGAATTAATAGTAAGTCCACATGCCACGAAACTCATGATACATTTCAAGTAACCCAAACACGCATAAAATACATAAATCAATATTAGAAATGATACTTATCTTTTAGCTAGAGTAAATCCACCAACTGTATGTGGACCTTCCACGAACCTCCCAGCCATAGACCATGCTTCTCATCATGCTCAACAGTAGGTCACCCCCGAGTTGGGACTAAGCTCCACCGGGAAAGGGAACTCTAGGCTTGGCAAGGAAAACAAGGAAGTTGCACAAAGAAATAGGAAGGATATTTTATCCCAGGAGCTACTTACACCAGAAACCCATAGACCCTCATTCCCCACATGCCTGCTCCACCATAGGAGGATACACCTTCACTAATAAAAGTGCATCGACTAGTACCCCTCCCTTACCTTGGGCTTCAACAACAGGTTGGACCAAAAGTATCATAGTATTGTAGCTTCTATGGGACTCCCTTCTAGAAGAACTCACTTCCCAACAAAATCTCTCACCTGGGAGAGTTTCTCATAGGCCTAACAACCTACCTCTTCAACCAATCCTCAACTCAGCTATAGCTGGGTATAGGTGACAAAAAAAGAAACAACAATAGGGAAAAACAGTTATGGACACCCAAAAGGAAACAACCTAACACTAAGTCACAACATGACTCAGGTGACTACAACTATGCTTGGCTTCACAAGAAACAACCTAACACTAAGTCACAACATGACTCAGGTGACTACAACTGTGTCTGGCTTCACAAGAAACAACAAAGGATGACTTCATGGTTTCTGTTTTTAGAAATGAATGAAGGAATGCAAAGTTAAGAGGATGAAGGTCTCGGTTTAAATGAAGGAAGGGAGAATGGACTCACGAAATCAAGTGTAGGATGGATGAATGACCAACGAACTATCGACACGATTTGAATCATGGGTTGATGGTTCCAGAGATCCGTGATGGATGCCCCAGTTCACGGTTAGATAGTGGTTTGAGAATGGAAAGTGAACCTACAACACAGCTGATGCTTTATATTTTAACTGCATGAGACCAGGTCGACAATTGTCTTTCTAGAGCTACATGCGCTCCATTTATCCTATGTCCCCAACTACCAGGAATTTATCACAACATTCATCAATTGTCCACCTTACCCTTTAGGAAATAATATTAAAATACTATTCCTCTATAGGTAAGCCCCCTAGCTTATCCCCTAGGCCCAAAAACATATCCCCCTCCCTTTCCCAACCTTGTGGAAGCTTAGTCCCTTATCACTCTTTCTTCGTGGTCGGTCTACACACAATGATGTTTATATTTTATTAATGATCTGCATAATTACAAATACAAAATCAGGATCCTGGCCTTTAACACTTAGGCTCTCTCGCCGAATAAATACACAATCCCACCAACTTATCAAAACTTGGCTCACCAGCCTAAAAAACTTGTTTACAATTCATAAATACAACTAGGGCTCGTCCTTGGGGTATTACATGAGTAACTCTTCAGCGGATGATTTTGCGAGCGGATCACTCGGGACTCGAGTCTCCCCAACTTCCTTGTTCTTCCTTGGCCTACCCCTTCTCTAGGGTATTGGTTGTTGGGGGGATAGGTCTTCCATTGTCCTTCCTTCCTCCAGATCCCTTCCTGCTTCAACCTCTATGTGTTTTGATGTTACCCTTTCCATAGTTAGAGGGAAAAATCCTTTTGGATCCTTGGGGATGCCTACTACAAGTAGAAACAAATCCCAGTTATTTCCTAATATCCTCAACTCCTCCACCACCAACAATTTAATCAGTGATATTTTCCTCTTTGGTTGATCTTCTCCAACCTGGGTGTTGTCTGTCATTTCTTCGAGGCTTTGGTGCAAGAAAAAGGGAATATTTAATGGTCTTATTCCTGTGAAATGCATCAACAATCTAATGTGATGCAAATGTATTCTGTCAAATCTTCCCTCACAGGTGAAATATTTCCCAATTACCTCTAGGAGTTTTCGGAAGATCCCCTGCAAATATCTATTTGGAATTCCCTCTTTGGCTTTCCCTCCTAAACATACTCATTTGATGAAGTCTTTGTAGCATCGCATGTCCAAAGGCATGCCTTTAAACCACCTTTCACCCCGCGAAGGGATTTTTGTTGCGACCGACGAAGTTTCCTCTGTCACCTGGAAATTGACACCTGCAATTACCGCGCGAGACCCGTCAAGATTGATTGCAAACTATTTCTCTCATTTCATGTTGAATCCTTGGGTTTTTATGCAAAATGTCATGCACCCGACCTCCTCAAAAGACGCTCTACCTCCATATCTTCGTTGACCAACGTCAACCTTTGAGGCTTGGGCCCAGTATCCCTTCCACTTCGCGCACCTTTCCTTATGTTCTGGGATGTCATCATGGCCCAATGCATATTTTTTCTATGCATGGTGGATTTGGTGTGAGACAAAGGAAGTGATAGCAATTGACCTAGGCTTGCGAGAATAATTACAAGAAATGCGTAAACTTCAATGATGAACAAAATGCATGCATAGCACTCAGAATTTATAATCAGGTGAGTGAGAGATGAAAACGTGCAAGGGGACACTGAATCCATGGAGAATGGAGGTTTCAAAGAAAGCTAGAATATTTTTGCAGTACATTCGTGTGATGGGCACACTTTGGAGTGTGTGAAGTACAACTGATAAGAGCTGCAGAGTATATGTGATACGTGCATCATTATTTTTCATTATTTTTGAATTCATCATGAGATGATGATGGTGACTTATCCTGTCTATGCGACTTCCCTTTAACAACTTTCCTTGACCTTAGGCATGTAATACCTTCTCTTCTAACAGGACTTGACTCTTTGGGAAAATACCTTTACCCCTTACACATGTTTTGGTTTTGACATCCCTTCCTGACTCCAAGGGCCAACTGACCACTTACTAACTTCAACCCACTCCTTGTTTGGTATGAACTCACATGCTTTGAAACACGAACTTTGACTCGACTAAGACCGACGCTAACTGAAAAAATGATGGTGCTAACCATTGGCTCCAATGCGGATTTCTATCCTCACAGTCAAGTGGCAAAGAATAACAGACCAGGTGCCTGACCATTGGGCCTTATTCGACTTCCAGACTCTGAAACAACAAAAAAAAATGAAACCTAAACCTTCTTGACACAATTTTGACCAGGCTCAGCATAAAATTAGGGCCTTCACTCCAGGCTTCAATTTTCTGCTGACATACTGACTCGAAAGGCCTTCTTTGAAAAACAAAAAACAAAATGACTATTTACAATGACATGAGACTTAAACAAACTTTACTGCACCAGATAGTGTTTGATGAACCTGCCATTTATAGGCCCCCAACTAGTGGACTCTCCATTAAATTCTTTTAACATATATGTTTTGCTCCCACGATATACGTAGATTCTGAAAGGGCCCATCCAAAGATGATCGAATTTTTTGTGATTTCCCTTATCTTCATTTCTCGCATCCCACTTTAGCACTAGATCCTCCACTTGAAATTCCTCTTGTTTAGAGTGCTTGTCGAAAGTTTTCTTCATCCTGTCCTGGTGAATATGCGATCAGTTGTAGACCTACTCCCTCATCTGTTGCGCATGAATCAATTGATTTATCCTTCTCTGCATATCATCTGGCTTGGCCTCTTGCTCTTCCAGCAACTTCCTAATGGGAAATCCTAGCGAGGTATGGAAAATCGTGTCCGCACCATACAAAATTTGGAATGGTGATGTGGAGATGGACTTCTTGGTAGTGACTTTGTCTGCCCACAATGCATAAATAAGTTTCTTATGCCATGCCTTTTTGTTGTCCTTCAAGAGTCTTTTAATGATCTTGGTTAAGCTCCTATTAGACGATTTTGTTAACCCATTACCTTGTGGGTAATATGTTGTAGAATGTCCCAGGGTTATATTGTAATCCTTTCAAAACTTCTCCATTTTCTTGGACTTGAATGTGGCCATGTCATCTGTGATGATATTTATAGGTCACCCTAACCTAGACAGGATGTTTATCTCTAGGAACTGAATGATGACCGTGTCAGTAGCCTTGTTTGTTGGAATTGCTTCAATCCATTTCATGAAATAATATGTGGCCGTAAGTATCCACCTGTGTTGCACCGAGAATGGTGGATGAATCTCTCCTATAAAGTCTAGGCCCCATTCCATGAACGACGCTTCAAATGAGATTGGTTTCAGCAACAGGGGTTGCATATTCCTTCTTCCATTGAAAATCTGATACTTGTGGCAACTGGAAACTTCCTTGTACACATCTACGAAGATGTTGGGCCAATAGTAAAACCTGCTCTTAGAATTTTATGCATGGTGGTTTTCCAGTAGTGATGTCCTCCGTAGTCACCTTTGTGGAATTCTTTGATGGCATGTTCCACGTCATATTCTAGTAAGTGACTCAACAATATCCCTCCCGAATATTTCCAATATAGTGAGTTATCCAAGATGGAAAACTTAGTAGATTTGAGCTTTCAGAATCTGGCCTTGGTCTTACTAAAACCTAGAGGAGCTTGTAGATTCCTCAAGTCATAAATGATGCCTGTATACCAAGGTGAATCAATGAACTTCTGAGACACCTGCATGATTGTTTCTTCCTGAGGATTCTTTGACAGATCAATAATGAAGTTGATTCCCAAAACGTCATAGATCGATTGCACCATTAGCTTTGTGAGGCCTTGTCCCTTGATCAGTTTTGTGGGCTTGATTTCGTGGTCATNAAGGCCTCACAAAGCTAATGGTGCAATCGATCTATGACGTTTTGGGAGGCCTTGTCCCTTGATCAGTTTTGTGGGCTTGATTTCGTGGTCATATTTCATCATGGTTGCGATACACTTACCTCTTCTTCCCTCAGGGTCAGGCTGAGTCAGGATATCCTTAACTGAGTTGTTGGGAATGAAAGCGATAATGTGGGAGTGTAATGTGTAAGTTCTAAACTCCTTTAGGGATTTCACTAAGGCGTATGCTTGTTTCTCCATAATTTCATACATAAGTGGGGAATCCCTCAGTGTCTTGCTAAACTAGGCTATATGCTTCTCAAAGTTTAGATCATATTTTTGTAACAATATGCCAGCAATGGTATGCTCCAAGGTGAACGAGAACAAGATGAAGTCCTTCATGAAGTTTGGGTTGGCCAACACAACAGATTTGGTCAACGCTATCTTGATGTATTCAAATTATTTTCTAGCTCTGGGGTTCCATTTTATCTCATTCCCCTTTCTGAGCATGCAGGTGATATGTTTTATAATTTCCGCCAGGTTTGGGATGAATCTTCTCAAGAAATTGACCTTTCCCAGGAAGGATGCACCTCCTTCTTACTGCGTGGAGTGTTGATTTTCAGGATTCCTTCAACCCTGTTGGGGTCTATATTTATACCTTATTTTGATATGATGTTACCCAATAGTTTCCCCTCTTTCATCCTGAAATGTGATTTTTTCGGATTCAATGATATGCCGAACTTCCTACACTTTTGGAAAAATTTCTTCAAATTCCCGAGGTGTTGTTCGTCGAAGTCGAAGTACACTGCGATGTCATCCAGATAGATCACGATAAATATTTCCTTTTCCTCAAAAAATGCTATGTCCATCGCTTGCTGGAAAGTAGCTCCATAATTCATCAGGCTGAAGGGCATCTTAACGTACATGAATGTCCCCCATGGTGTCGTGAAAGCTATATTTTCCTGGTCATATGGGTGTACCATAACCTGATTGTAACCTAAAAATACATCTAGCATAGACATCTTCTGAGACCCAACTACCTTCTGCAGGATATAGTCCATTTTCGGGAGTGGGTAGTTGCCCTTGAGGGACACCTTGCTCAAATTCCTAAAATCCACACACAACCTTATTTTGCCGCTCTTTTTCCTTACAGGCACCATATTTGCAACCCATTTCAAGAACCTTAAAGAAATGATAATTTTGGCCTTGAAACGTTTCTTTACCTCCTTTTCGACTAGTGGAAACAGTAGGGGATTTATCCGTCTCAGCTTTTGCTTGAAAGCCTTTTGGTCTTCTTTGAGAGGAATGACGTGTTGAATCACTTTGGTGTGATAACTTTCAAGTCATCATAACTCCAAGAGAAAACGTCAGGAAAGTCCTTCATGAGCTTGATGTAGTCCTGTTTGACCTCTGGACTGAGCATCTTTGACAATTTTATTATCTTCGGATTCGCTTGGGTCCTGATATTGCAATCCTCGACATCCTTGTCATTCGTAGTGATCTTGGGATTTCTAGCCACGTTGTTTTCATCAAAAATATCTTCCAATGGAACTAATCCTTTTGGGATGATATTATTCTTTAGTTGTACTATGTCCCTTATAGCTATCTAGTTCTGTAAAAGGTCATCATCATTGCACACATCTATGCTTTCATCTTCATCAAAACAACACTCGTTCAATGTTTATATTAGCAAACTCGTCGTTCATATGGAGAAATATCTCCACCTGTTTTTCATCCTCAAACACTTGTCAATACTTGATATTATTGGGCACCACCAACCTGTGTTTGACTTCGATATCATACTTTATATTTGGAAAAATGGGAATTTTAAAAACTAAGTTCATGGTGGCCAAGGCATCCGCAATTTGATTATGCCCCCTCGGGATCGCCGATAAATTATACTCCGAGAATTCTTCGAGGAGGTCCAGCACTAGGTTTATGTACGCTCTTAGTCTGGGGTGCTTCGATTGTTATATTCATTTCACTTGGTTTATAACGAGCTCAGATTCTCCATGCACTGCTATCCTCTTTGTACCCAACTCTTTCAAAACTATCAGGCCCAAAATCAGTGCTTCGTACTCAACCATATTATTAGTGCAGTGAAAAGAGAGTTTGTATGAGCCGAGTTTTGTGCCCACCTTAGGAGTACTTATCCATATGCCTTCCCCTATCCCTTCCTTGCTGACGGCTCCATTGAAACTCATGTTCCACATCTCATTCTCTGCATGGTTCCTTGGTTCCTCGCACTATGCTTCCCGTTGCGTAGCTTTGTCATCGACGACCATGACGGCTGTTGGTTCTTCCTCTTCGAAACTCAAGTCATTGTAAAATATGGAGTTGATCTCGGTGTCAACGGAGTAGGTTGGGTGTTTATTGAGCTGCATATTACTACTAACCATGTATTTATCAATAATTCTATGTATAACAATCTATCTTGGCTGAAGATAGGGATGGTGGCATATGACATGTCCATTTGCAGAGTTCCCTTCAATTTCACGGCCCATGACCTGGATAATAGAATTCCAAATTTGGGGGGTATATTGGCCACAACCATGTCCATAAAAAATTTATTAGAAGGGATTTGGGACAACAACACAACCAAGTCTTTGATCAAACCCAAACATTTCACTTTCCTTGAATCGAAAGAAAAAATATCTTTATAGGACCTGGTGATGTCCAAACCCAACTCGTCGATGATCACTTTGGGCATGAGATTGTGCGATGTGCTCGAATCCATCATGAAGTTATGAAAGATCTTGTCGTGGACCTTGAGACCGACGTAGAACGGGGGAACTTCCTTAGTATCGCCCATCTACTCTATGCGCAGACCGAACAAAATGATAGGGTGATCATCTTGGATATTCAAAGTGTTGGGAGTCCCCCCCATCTTTAGCATTTTAATAATTTGATTCCGATATTCTCCTTTCTTGATGAATTTGTTGAAAGGGACAGATATTTTGATCTTCTCCATTTCGTTCTCAAAGTTAAAAGGGTGAGAGACTTTTTCTACCTCCTTGACGCATGTCTCCTGACTTCTTTCTGGCGCTCTTCTTGGAACTTCCTCCTTTGACTTTTCCCTTTCTGTCACATCCTTGCTCGGGTTGTCTTTCTTTGGTTGACTTGTGGAAGGGATATAATTTGGATTTTTCCTTATGGTATTCGTCTGCTGAGGATCCCTTATGGGATTTGTCTACTAAGGCTCCATAGACGCCTTTTTTCTCCTGAGGTTGTATTTCTTTTGGTACTGCATGATGGCATTATGATAGCCTTTCCTGAATTCCTTCATTTCCCAAGACAATGTTTCATCTGTATCCAACATAATATCGTCATTTTCACTCATGTATTGATCATGTTCTCCCTTCGTCAAGAACACGCATGTGTCCTTATCATCACAACAATGCATTTGGTCTTCAAACATCTGATCAAAATCTTTTTCCACATAATTTTTTGGGAATGAGAGCCTTATTCGTTGGTAGTCCTGGTCCCTCTATTCCCTCTGCTTCATTTGTGGGACCAGACCTCTTCTAAGGTTCTGATTCCTAGGCCGGGGTTCATGCATTCTCGGGCGGCAAGTTTTTTACCCACATACATCATTTCCATCAGTTTCTCCATCATTTTCATCATCAAGTGAAACTTGTCCTCTGAGGGTTGAGAAGCCGATGGTTGCACATACCCTTGGGGTTTCCTCCCGCCTATTTTGAATATTTGTTTTATCTTTCCCGACGCCATCAGTTTTACCTCGAATTCAATAGTGTCACTCATCATAGCATCTAAATTTGTAGATCTTTTCTCTCTTAGCAGTAAGGTAAAATCACTGTCAAAGGAGTCGATGTATTATAGCTGCACAACCCCAGGAGGAGGCTGGACTTCTGCGAGAATTGAGTTGTAAACCCTCATGAAACGGGTAAAGAACTCTTGCACCATCTCCTCCAATGCTCTCTTCATATTTTTTTTCTACGTCAGCAGTTGCAAAGCATTATTTTTGTCTCCCCATATAGTAATGAAAGACATTTCAAATATGGAAAAGTCTTGAATGCTTGCTACTGAGAGGGATTTGAACCACTTTCTAACATCCCCTGAAAGAATCTGTGCGAACAACCTCATCTTCACATCCACATGGTCTACCTCTTCTAGATTGTTAGGGTCCTAACCCGCACATAGGTAGAACAATATATTCAGATGTAATAAAGGTCAATATTAATAAGGCCTTTCAATAAAATAGAATAAGGCAGATGTAAGAAGACCTAATAGAAGCTTCCACTTCTAGAAGGATCTTCCTCTAGATGATTTTTTTTAGTATAAATAGGAGTCGAGGGTATGAGAACCCTATCTTGGATATTATTGTAATAGAGCTCTTCTCAACTGGAGGTTTCCCCCTTGAAGAGGCCCATGAACATTGCTTTCAGATTCAAACTGTTATTCATGTTATTATTCTCTTATCATTTCAGTGCTATTGTGGTGAATGTTCTGGTTATATTGTTGTTATTCTACCATTTCTAGCATTTTATTTCTGTTCTGCATATATTTTATATCTGGTATATTACAAGTGGTATCAGAGCACTTTCCTCGGCAGAAAGTGTGGGTTAATTTTTTTTCCAGGGTAGAGATGTAATTTGGCATCTTTAAGCCGCAAAGATCTGTCGTTACACACATAAACCCATGGTTGAGGGATTCATACATGCAAGAAATACAACTGGTACTTAAGTACACTTCTGTTGGCCACCCTTGTAACCCCTATTGGTACCCCTTTGAGTGGTAGTGCATCAGACAACACCTGTGTATGGATCGGCCTATATTACCCAAAGCCCTCTTTAGATAAACTGATCGGTCGCCTGACTGCTATAGTGTCACCAAGAACAACACTTGGGAAGATACTCTTTAGTACCTAGGTAGTCAGGTAGTATGGCTAAGGGTACGGTCTATCCTACTTAGTTAGTGCCTTAAGATATTGGGCCGAGTACTACTGTTGGACCCCGCATGTATATTAGAGAGCTATAGCACATGGAAAACCCTTGTCTGTAGAACCCCTGAATACGTAACCCTTGGGGACAGAAACATAAACAAATTAAAACATACAAGATCTATTGATGTGCAACTGTGTGTGGGTTGCCATGTAAATAAACATTTCTTTCTGGTTAATCATTTGGGCATTTCCTCTCTACAGTATTCTTCAGACCGGAGTATAATATCATTTTTCGGCAAAATTTTTGACCCTGCCCGCTCCTTTTAAGTTCCCCCATCCTCATGGCCCATACCCGTAGCCAAGACTTGGAAGCTCGCTTCAACACCTTGCAATCTGGTCTCATCGAAACCAAACAATAAGTGAAACAACTCAGTGCCAATGTTGTATCCATCAATACAACCATGCAGTCCTCAATGGAGGAAATCAAACAAGACGTCACCACCCAGCTTGAATCAGTCTTTTTGGCACTCTACACCAAACTGCATATCCCTATAGATTACCCTTCCTCTTCCTCACCTCCACATCATGAAGGTGACCATTCCTCTCATTCCAATAACTTTCAAAACCATCACTTTCAACGTGACCTATGCCCACATGTGACCAAATTTGATGGCTTGGACCCCACTGGTTGGCTAACCCAAATGGAACATTATTTCTCTTTATATGTCATTAGAGATGACTTGGCCAAACTCTGGTATGGTGTTCTACATCTAGATCAAGAATGGTGGCAATGGTGGCAATGAAGAAAAACTTCTTGTCAAGGGTATCTTGCTTAGACACACTTTGTGGCAGAGATTTATGAACGCTTTGACACTAACACCAACCATTTGGGCCATTTGACAAAGTTGAAACAATTAGGAATAGTGGAAGACTGTATAGCTTCCTTTGAGCACCTAACTTTTAGAACAGAGGGAATGTCTCAAGGATGAGATTCAGGCCCGTGTCCTCATGGCTCGGCCTTAGAGTTGGGTGGAGGCTACTAAAAGAGATAAAGAAGCACAACAGGTTGTATCCTTTCAAAACTGAAAACCCTCCTTTATCCCTCACCCTAAACCACTAAATCCAACTACTCCCTCTGCTCCACTAAAGATCCAAAAATTGACCAAGGCTAAAATGGCTAAACGTCAACTCAAAGACCTTTGTTATAACTGTGATGAAAAATATTTCTCGAGCTACAAGTGTAAAGAATAAAATCTTTTTATGGCCATCTCTGAGGATATTTCAGAAGAGGATGTAGAAACTCCCCTTGTGTCTAAGTCACCTGAATCCATTAACATAACCTCTCCCTCAGATCCCCCCGAAGTAGAGCCAGTCATTTCCCTCAATGCTCTCACTGGCTTCTCCGCTCCCCAAACCCTCAAGCTAATCGGTTACATCAAGCATCAGAAGGTCATTATTCTGGTTGATAGTGGAAGCAACGATAATTTTATTCATCACTGCATTGCCTAAGAAACTCATTGCTACATCCATGTCATCAATAATTTCCAAATCGTGATTTCCAATGGTGGTTCCATGAAATGTGGAGGGTGTTGTGAAAATGTCCGTCTCCAAATTGTTGACTACCACCTAAAATCCCATATGTTTGCTATTGACATGGGAGGTTGTGACATTGTATTGGGTGTAGAATGGCTAAGGACTTTGGGTCCCATTCTCATGTATTTTAAATACTTAACCATACAATTCAACCAGGAGGACCACCAATATAAGTTCCAAGGCATCACCGTCGGTTCACCTGAGATCATTAGTTCCCATCGCATGGAAAAGTTGCTCAAAAAAGGTCATTTTGGTGTTATCGCCCAACTCCATGCCATACAAGCAAGAGAGACACCCTCGGTCCTGCAAGACCTCCAAGCCATCCTTTATACACATCAATTGGTCTTTTCCACTCCCCAAGGACTCCCTCCTTCCCATGGTGTTCATGATCATTCCATTCCCCTTGTACCCGGAAGCCTTCCTCCCAATATTTGTTTGTACCATCACCCCTTTTCCCCAAAAAATGAAATTGAGAAAATGGTCCAGGAATTCCTTAATGCAGGCATTATCCACCCTAGTACGAGCCCCTACTCTTCTCCTGTGGTCATGGTCCTAAAGAAAGAAGGTTCTTGGTGAATGTGTCCTGACTTACCATCAAATACAAATTCCCCATTCCTGTCATTGATGACCTCTTGGATGAATTGAGTGGTGCCCAATTCTTCACTAAACTGGATCTTTCTTCGGGCTACCACCATATAATATGAAAGAGGTAGACATTCCCAAGCCTTCCCTTATAACTCATGAGGGCCACTATGAGTTTTTGGTCATGCCCTTTGGCTTGTGTAATGCCCCCTCCACCTTCCAAAGCCTCAT
>JASDQU010104587.1:159590-176649 GCA_032191745.1 Picea mariana | reverse complement strand
ACATGTTAGGGTCCTAACCCACACATAGGTAGAACAATATATTCGGATGTAATAAAGGTCAATATTAATAAGGCCTTTCAATAAAATAGAATAAGGCGGATGTAAGAAGACCTAATAGAAGCTTCTGCTTCTAGAAGGATCTTCCTCTAGATGCTTCTTTTTAGTATAAATAGGATTCGAGGGTATGAGAACCCTATCTTGGATATTATTGTAATAGAGCCCTGCTCAACTAGAGGTTGCCCCCTCGAAGATGCATGTGAACATTTCTTTCAGATTCAAATTGTTATTCATGTTATTATTCTCTTATCATTTCAGTGCTATTGTGGTGAATGTTCTAGTTATATTGTTGTTATTCTTCCATTTCTAGCATTTTATTTATTTTCTGCATACATTTTATATCTGGTATATTACATAGATCAATGAAATCGTTGAACCAATCTAGGTGCTTTTGGGAAGACACATTCCCTTCAACATCATATAGTTTGATCCTTTGGCTGTACTTCTGGGGAAAATCATGCAGTTGGGCCGACAGAACAAGGGGGGAGAAACTGGAAGCCATTTCTCTAGGGGGGTTCTGGATTTGGGGGATGTTAGGAGAAATATTTGCAACTCGTGGGATTAGATATTGAAACCTCTCCTCATCAAAGACTATATGGTCCAAGCTGGTTTCTGATTTAGACCTGAACAAACTTTGTTCGAACAAGGTATCAAAGTCGAGATCGTCGATGCTTTGATCCTTGTCCTTGGGAAAGGACAAATTTATGTCTAAGTAATAGAATGGGTCTTGCACCTACTCCCTTACCCTGCATAGAACTATCTCAGGATCATACACAGGCTCTATAGGGTTAGGGTCAGGATTGGCTTTGGTATAAATGGTATTATGAGCCAATTTTTTTGAATGACGCTACTACGTGGTAATTCTTTTTTTACTGGAGTTTCCAGGGTAAAGGTTTCAAACAATACATATATTTTCCCCACTGTTACCCTCAAGGGTCAAAATTATATCTTTAGTCATTCTCCCAGAGAAAATTTATTCAATTTCATCCCTGACAACGACGCCAAAATGTTAGCACTCTGTAAACTTCATTCGACTGAGAAAATGAATGACAGAGGCAACCTACAAACCAACTTTGAGGCCCAAAGCTAGCCTTTCGGACTTAGATAGGGCTCTCTCTAGATACTTTGTCTCTGTACATGATCTAACTTTAAACCATGGCCTAGATTTAACACCTTTAAACAATATTTTTTGATTCTATTGGCGAAAGAAAGCAAGACCTTGGGCTATGGAGTCGATTTAAGAAAATGATAGAAACAAATGACTCAGTGAATGAACTCGAGAGGATAAAGGCTAAATGATAAACAATATTTAGTTAAAAACCGTTGTGTGTGGAGAGATAAAAACACATGAAGCAACTCAGAGCACTGTTGGGGATGAATTCATAGTTAACTTAGAAGAAACACAGTTTGTCTAAATGGCACAAATCTAGAGCACCGCGCGGTGAATTCTAGATTCGAAATCATGTTTCGATTTAGACAGAAATTATAGATGTGAATATAAATAGAACAGGAAAACACATACGCAAATAAAGAATACAATACATCAGAATGCCACCGTTAGAATCTTTTCATCAAAGCTTCAGAACTTTTCCATTAAGTTTCAATCGGATCAAAATACTACAATCAATAGTCACTGTCTACACTTTTTTTCCAACCAAACTGTCTTACATTGAAAATATGGAATATATAGACAAGGGTGTGCTGCTTGGGCTACCCTGATCTCTAACTACTATCCCTAAAAACTAGGTTTTCACTAGTCTCTGTCATATGGCTCTTCGAATGGAATTTTGCTAAAAATAGAAATAGATTGTACTCAATCGCATCATAGCCACTCGTATTTCCTATGATGTTTCATTCATCAGGAAGATCTCGTCGTTAGAGAGTGATTTTTTTATGCTTTCTTTTGACAGGGTATCTGGACAATCAAGTGTCCTATCAGACTCCTGCCACACATTGTAATGGCCTTGATCTTTGTTGTGCGATCATTTGCAAGTGCGTGCATGTGGGGGGTGATTCCAAACTCATTGTAGGTGCCTCTAAAATGATGACCCCAGATTCCCACATCTAACATACACCTGTCCTTTGCAATAGATTAGATTCCATTGTTGCACGTCATATGTTTTCCACGCGGGTATCTGTCGGAGTTCCTAAATTTCGGGTAGGAAACAAGATGCGGGGAAACAAATTCTACGCCATGTCTAAGGAGACAAAAAACTGAGTCGGTCGTTCATGCTTTTTTTCTAGCTTGCAATTTGGATACTCGAAGCTTTCTCCTAAGAGACCTGTTGCGCCTTTTCAGGTTCATCACTTGCCTTTATAGAACCGCGTTTCCTTCCAAAGCCGCACAGACTTTCTCCATGGCTAATTCACATTCCCTTAAGTGTTTCACATTCCTTTCTTTCGACACCATCTATTTTTTACGCAGTTGTATGATCATATCTTGTGCTTCCTTGATTTGTATCTTGAGCCAAGTCACTTTTCCCTCACAGCCTTGTGATGTTGATACTTCGAGGGTCTTTGCAACTAACTGTTGTCTCAGCTCTCTATTTTCCTGATATAGCTTAGTGATAGCGAGTTGCGATTTCTTCAGTTGTTGCGATGGCTCACGAAAATTTGCACCTTCGGTGTCTGTCCTCCTCCTTGTTCCCCACCTTTCTCGACTTGTGCCTTTGACAGGCTCTAACTGAATGGTGCACATGAGTAACTCTTCGATGACTGATTTTGTGCATGGATCGCTTGGGACTCGGGTCTCCCCGAATTCATTATTCTTCATTGGCATGCCCCTTCTCTGAGGTATTGGATGTTGGGGGGACAGGGCTTCCAATTTCCTTCCTTCCTCTACAACCCTTCCTACCTCAACCTCTGCGTGGTGTGATGTTACCCTTTCTGCAGGTAGAGGAAAAACTCCTTTTGGATCCTTGGGGATGCCTGCTGCAAGTAGAAATGAATCCTAGTTATTCCCTAATCGCCTTAACTCCTCGACCACCAACAATTTAATCAACAATACATGTGATATTTTCCTCTCTGGTTGATCTGATTAAGCCCGGTCATTGTCTGCCATTTCTTGGAGGCTTTGGTGCAAGAAAAAGTGCATATTTAATGGTCTTCTTCCTATGAAATGCATCAACAATATAATGTGATGTGAATGTATTCTGTCAAATATTCCTCATGGGTGAAATATTTCTTAATTACCTCTAGGAGTTTTTGAAAGGGCCACTACAAATATCTACTTGGAACACCCACTTCGAATTTCCCTCCTAAACAATCTTGTTTGATGAAGTCTTTTTAGTACCACACATCCAAAGGAATGGCTTTAAACCACCTTTCACCCCATGAAGGGATTTATGTCGTGGCTGCCAGAGTTTCTTCTATCACTTCGCCTGCCAATGTGACATCCATTTAACAACTTGCCTCGAACTTAGGCAGGTAAGACCTTCTCTTCTGATAGGACCCAACTCTTTGGGAAAAGAACTTTACCCCTTACACATGTTTTGGTTCTGACATGCCTTCTCGACTCTAAGGGCCAACCGACCACTTGTTGACTTTGAATCGTTCGCTATTCGGTAGCTAACCTCACACACTTTGACACACAGACTCTGACTCGACTAAGACCAACTCCAACTGAAAAAATGACGGTGCTAACATATTCATTCAGGCCCTTGTTTACTACTTTGACAATGCTTAGGCATCTAGGATCTTTTTTATTTCCTTCATCATGTTTAGGTTTTTATTTGGAACTCTTTCTATTAGTAGGCATAGCTAAGAAATGCTATAATGGTCAATTTACCAAATGTTATAACTAAAAAAACAACACATTATTAGTGTCCATGCATTAATAATTTGTGCACACTTTTTCCTATATGTTGTTATGTATTGATAGTTATGGAGGCCATTTCTAGTAAATAATGACCATGTAATATTGTGAACATAATTAATGTAAGAAATCTTACTAGAAGATTCCACCTACTAGAATGTTCCTTCTCTAGAATTTTCCTAGGAGCTAGACATTACTATATAAATAATTATAAGTAATTAAATAAAGCATAGTGAAGTGTATTGTAACTATAAGAAGAAAGGATTTCTTGCGGAGTGCATTTGTTCCTTAAGGAATAATATATGGTGTTATTGTACCTCAAGGGTTTTTTTTACATTGTTGTGTTAATTCTTGTGTGTGAATGAATTGATTTATTTTATGAAGTTAACGAATTAATATATATACTCTATTTCAGATCTATTGAGTACATAATGTTTTGTATCATATCTCTTCCTTGGGAAAAAAAAAGAAATTTGTTTCTTCCTATTTTGTAGGTTTTCAAAGGAAAACAAGAGGGCCAAGACACTCAAGTCAATTTCTATATCTTTATAATACAATTTTGACGAAATTGGTTATATATCTGAGTTCCTATCAGATAAACAACCAATTTCAAAACATAAATCGACTGAATCAGAGTTCGATAAGTGAATATATCACTGATTTAAAATAAGTTATTTTAGGGTTTTCCGATGACAACTGTGTGGACTGTAGAGATGATATCTTTTGATAGGGTGATCATATTTCCACTAGTCTAACACCATTGGATAGAGGATTTTTAGGGGTTTCATTTGGTATCTTATATGTTATTCTTCCAATCAATATTTCATGCATTACAACCCCTGAAAATTTTCTCTCTCTAACCCTATTGGACAGGAAGAATGGAAATATGGTAATTCTTTTAGAAAAATCTATCCAAGATTAGTCTCAGGAAATCCAATATATTAAAACAATAATATCTACATCTAAGGAGACCTATAATATTGAGAGAAAATACCTTGCATCAAGGAAGAATATAATCAAGAAAGATATGTTTGGTATGATTTTGAGGATTATTGTGATGATTAGTATATTGATAGTTGTCATTTGTAGGATCATAACTACTTTGATATTTTATTTGCTGACTCTAATCGAACTTATGTAAGTAATTTCATGGAGGGAATTCAAGAGCTTGTTATGACTACTAGTTTTCAACTTTATTATTCTCCAATACTAGTGTGTTATCTAGATGGATTTTTGGATATGGATGGATCTACATATTTGGATCCACATGATGAATGTAGAAATTTGGAGAACAATTTTTAGAAGGATTTTGAGTTTAGGTATCTTCATAGGGGATTCCACATGAACAGTTGGACATGGGACCCAAGTTTAAGGTGTAGGTTGGACTACTTCAACATGGTTGACAACACTTGTACATGGGACCTTGTTTCTCTAGCCTACATCAACATTATGGTCCACACTCATCCATAGGACCTTGGCTTATGGTTGTACCTCCTCACAACAAGAATTGAGGGAAATTATTTTCTAAGTTGGTTGGAATGTTTAGATCCTCCCTAGGGGTGTAATGGGGGGACGAGGGGCCCAAAATTGAGTAATAACAATGGATACTGTTCAATATAAGGTGGAATAGGTCCATTATGCTTATATTTATTAAAGAAGGACCACTAAAGTAGTATTGAATAAATGTAATGGGGTCGCATTAAAGAAGGTCCACTAGGTAGTAAGGAGGTTGTTGTGATTAGGGATTCTTAATTATTTGTAAATAAGGGTGGAATTATCCTTCTGATATGTGTGGAAGAGTATTACAATTGTATATTAGATCATTAAGAGGTCTCCCCCTCAAAGAGGAAAGTAAACATGAGTGGACTCCTTCCATTAAAGGATCAATTGTAAGGTGTTCCCCTACCTTAAGGGTTTGTCTATATAATTAAGTGGATTATATATATTATTTTTTGTATCTTGAGTGTGATTTTATATTTATATATAAGTTACATAATATAGTCGATGCATGCATAAAAAATACACTACTTAGGAAGGAGATTAAGTTCATGACAAATTCCCCTATTCAAGATGAAATTTAAACAGTCCAAGGGTTCTATATAATAATGACAGAGGTAGAAAGAAAGAAAGAGGAATAAAAAAAAATAGGATATGTGAAAAGAAATTTCTAGGAGGTGGTCATTTTAGATTATTCACATGCATATTATTGCAACTCACTACATGGAATGAATCTAAAAAAACCCTATATTTGAAATATTGATGCAAAACGTTGTGTGCTTTTGTAGACCATGCAACACTGTTGAATGGGATGATTCTAAATAAAAATATTGGGTTGATGAATGGGATAACATATCACTTGAAATAGACTCATGTGCGATTTTTGAAACATCCTATTTAGAGAAGGATCAATAATTTATTTCACTATATTATGATCACATATTTGATATTGTACATCTAGATGTGTTACATTCAGAAATACCTCAAAATATTATGGTTAAAATTTGTGATAGTTTGTTATTTATCTGTCTTAAAACAAATCTATAGACTTGTATTTGACCTCACATCACATTTTTTAGGACACATATACATAGCAGTTTCCCAAAAATACAATGAACATGGCATTGATTATTGGTTGGAAAAATGCATCAAGGGGAAGACCTCCATTGATGCATTAGTGATTGATGATGAATGAATTGAATATCCAATTAGGTCAATGGTTCTTAAGTGTAAATACCTTGAACTAGAAAAAAAATCAAGAAATATTGGTGGTCATGTATGCATGAATTATTCATTGGTAGAAACATGCAATCATTGGTACATACAACCCACTTATCAACAATGAATAGAAAGAGCTCGTCAAAGGTACAATACCTCCTACCTCATTAACATAATTATAAATTGATGGATACCATTAGTAACACAAAAGATCCATATGGTATACTTTAATGGCATTAGATAATTATAAAACATAGGTTAAATGACTATTCAACATTGTGTTCTATATTGAGGTAGATGTATTATTAAGTCATTTTTTCAATACAATTACATATCAATAAAAAATGTTTAGTGCATGGATCTAATAAAACTTCGCTTCTATGTGCCGAATTTATACAAATAATAATATAAATAAAAATGGTGTTTTTCAACACCACAAACCAAAGTTCTTAAAAGATGAAATTCCCTATTTCAAACTTGGCTTTATTACTTCTTTCACATGGCCTGGCTCTGTTAATATTTTCTTGATTCTAAACAACCCTAATTCACCTAACTCCCCTAAACCATGACTTATAAATTTGTGTCAATTCAAACAACTGTACTTGTATTATATTCTAATATAGGAAAGACATATCATTTCAAAAGTCTCCCTATCCTGACAAGTGTCCCTATCATGATAATGTATAAGACATGATATGACAAGATCAAACATTTTGTAACTTTTTTAGTTGCAATCCATAAACACTTCGATAGTGCATGCATAAATTTTTAGTGAGGGTTTTGAAATAATGATTGTGCATGACACACTACATGACTTTTTTATGAAGTAATATGAAGGTTGTTGATGGGTTATCTTCTATATTTATGTTATGTATTATTTATTCTCTTGAGTGAATGAATTCATGGTTTATGATTATGTTATATATTTATCTTGAACTTATCGATGAAAAATGATTGCACACATAGTATTTCTTATATAGTAGGTTCATATATGGAAATTAATCATAGGAAATTCATGTGAGACAACCATATGGACTTGGAGTCTTAAAATTAGTTCCAACAAACTAGATTCTCTTCAAATTTTGGAGTCTTATGGAGGTCATGTTATTCTCTTGTGGAGGTCTTGGAAATTTCTCTTGTGTTATGCTCTATGTCTACATGCCTATATGTTATGTTAAGCTCTTACATTAAATGATCTTATGGAGGTCTTGGAAATTTGTCTTATGTTATGCTCTTATGTTTAGATTCCTACACCTTATGTTATATTTTTATGCAGGTATTACAAAATCATATTCTTACATTAGGAATGAAGACTCCAATTCAATATACATTCAATGAAATCATAAAATTTTGATGCTAAACTTATTTGACCAAAAATATGCAACAAGAGTCATGATAATCTAGTTATCCATGTATTATGCAACAACAACCACAATAGCCCTAATCATATTCTAAATCATGTTATTTTGTAAGATTATACATGCTCAATAACAATGCAATGCAATGTGCCTCTATCTCAAATCTCCATACCTTGGATCTTTTTTGTTATACTTATATTTGGGAAACTGTGCCAAGAAAATATGCAATGATCCAAAATGCACATGTGTGATAAGATGTAGTACCTTAGAGAGTGTTTTTCCTATAAAAGGACATCTATTAAAAGACATCTAGACCACACTTGTTCATAGGAATAGATGTGGTCTAAGGAAAAAATGTAGTTGGCCATAGGTTTCCAATGAACAACACATATCCACCCCTTAAAGGCTTTGAAAATCAAAAACATATCAAGAAAAGATAAAAATACAAAAGATATGATTAGAGATTGTGCATGGATTACACGTGGATGACATGTGTAACACCCACATATGCTACATCAACTAAACACATAAAGCAAACATAACTCTAAGAGACATCACTATTTTTCTTTTAAGAAATGTTTTATACTAAAGTTAATTTTAGGAATACTATCAATAAGAAGTGTGATTTACATGCCAGAGAAAAAAAAATCCTCTTCATACAATTTGTCTCAAAGATAATATTCAATCTAGCTACAAAATAAAATAAAAAATATTGATATCATCCTATCTAAATACAACATCAAGGAAATTCCTACACTAGACTTCCACTTCACTGTGGAGAAAAAAAAACCTCTTCATACAATTCGTCTCAAAGATAATATTCAATCTAGCTACAAAATAAAATAAAAAATATTGATATCATCATATCTAAATACAACATCAAGGAAATTCCTACACTAGACTTCCACTTCACTGTGGTCATATTGTCAAAAGAATAAATCACCAACTATACCCACAAGGGTATATGAAATATCTGCAACAATTGCTTTGGTAAGATAATCGCTTATTAATTTCATCACAAAATAAGGAAAAAATGGTTATAATAAAATAACCTATATATTAAGAAAATATCAACAATTTATGTAATTCTATCATATCAACTTGTAACATGTCAACCTATCACTATATCCAACCTATCACTATCAACATGTCCAACCTGTCAATGTCACCAATACTCAAACAAATCCTCTCACATGGATCATATACCAAGGACACCTCTCACCTAGATGTCCAACTAATTGTTGCAACAACAACTTATCCAACCAATCAATGTCTCAGCCATGAAACTAGATTCACTCACATCTGCATGCAACTCATTCCAAGATCAC
Organism: Picea mariana; assembly: GCA_032191745.1. Classification (NCBI taxonomy): domain Eukaryota; kingdom Viridiplantae; phylum Streptophyta; class Pinopsida; order Pinales; family Pinaceae; genus Picea; species Picea mariana. The sequence continues at coordinate 167,377 of JASDQU010104587.1, read as the reverse complement.
TAAGAGAATATATCAAACCATATGCCCAATATCACCAACACATGCCTCTACCAATCATGTACGAACATCACCACATACCATCACAGGATATGTGTCTTGACCAAGTACCAACTTATACCATGCATCAACCATGCATCAACCTCTACTTGTACCATAAACAATTGCATCAACCGTGAACCAAACCTGTATCACCACCTCTACCACAATAAGTGCATAAACCATGCAACAACACTTATATTATCAACACATGTACCATACCATGTGCCAATGATGTACATAACCATGTACATCAACACCATACCATATACCATAATATATCATCAATGAAGTCCCTCTACCATATGCTAAGAATATGTTCCAAATGTGTACCAAGAATATATAAATATCATCGACAAGTACATCTACAAATGTATCAATACCAATAACATCATCATCCATACAACATTTCAACCATGTACCTCAAACAAGTTCCATATCACTCATGATATGCCTCAAACCACTACCATAAACCATGTTCCAATGTATCGAAGATATGTACCAGAAATGAATCTCAACAAGAAGAATTCACTAACATGCACGATACATCAAATGATGTGCCTCAATTCATATGACAAGGTCCTCAAACACATGCCTCAAGCATGCTCCTCAACATCACCAAGATACAACCTCGTAACACAATATACCAAGCCTCAAGTATGCACCATAACATGTAACTAAACCAAAAACCAAAACAGCCAGTAATGCCTCTAATCAATGTACCATCACATTACCAAGATGCACCAAATCACATGATATCATCACCATGCATGTACCATAACATCAAAACCATAATCCTTAACCCTTAAATATGATCTTGTAGCTATTGTGTTACTCTATAAACTGACTTGTAGCTTCTTCGTACCTTCAACAACCTCGTACCAACATGCTATCTTAATTATGCAAGTGCCTCACTAGACAAATACTATATGACCCACGAGGATTCATCGTTTGACGAATATAGTGAAAGCCAGAAGGATCTAAGTAATTAGGGTTTTTCAAAAAACATTTCCTTTTCTAGATATAAAACTCTTGCTCATTTCTCGCACTTTCTTTGCTACCTCAAACTTCCCGCCGTGTTCACCAAAACAAAAAAATAGACTATAAAAAAATGACTAGACCATAACAATTCACTAGATATATATTCAATGTAAGTTTGTGAGAATTCTTATGAATGACTCATTGAGGGATATTTATACTTTTTCTAGGTAACTTCTTCCCTTAATTTAGGTCTTCTACAGATCACTTATTACAACCACTTTACCCCTTTGACTAATTGACTTGTAACCAACTAGGGCTTCTTAACCCTTCCTTGGGTCTTCCAACTTCACAAGGCCATATCTCCCTAACCGCAAGGAACCAAATGGTGTTACACATATCACTGGAAATGACACGACATGTACTATGAATCTATGATAGTATTACCTATATCTTCATTGTCCTTCATGTAGTAATTCCTCAATCAACTTCAGGTCCCATAACCACACCTTCATGGATAATGTAGACTATATAAAATGTACCCAACTAATTCATCATCAATATTGATCATACATATGATAACCAAATATCCAACAGTATCTTCCACATCTATGGGGCTTCTAGACTTCTCCAAGGGTTGACATCAATATCCAAGATCACTCTCCAAGGGTTGACATCAATGACAACCAGCTGTCCAAACCAATTGTATAAAAATATCCCCCTTTGGCATTAATGGAAACACCAACATTGATGGAAACACTCATGCTCATGATCCCCCTATGACCATCATTCCTCATCAATATTTCCCACTCTCCCCCTTTGTCATCAATGGAAAAGGGTATCTATCCTTGGGGTTGCTCCCCCTATCTTAATGCATCTGTTATTTCTCTTCCTCCTTGACCAAAGGTTAACTCCCCTTGTCAATATGTCTCCTCCTGGAATTGTAACTTCTCTAACCAATCATAGGAAAAATAATAGCTCCCCCAGTGGGTATGTCTCCCCTTGTCTGCATACTACTTATCTTCCTTTATGGATCTCTCTCTCTTGATTATTTTCATTCTCTGCAAGATGTAGAAATACTTGTGAAATGTTTCCTTTCCTCTCTTCCAATGCTTCTTATTTTCCATGGGTGTTTTCTCTTGAATTTCATTGACATATATAAAAAGAATTCAAAATTTTATTTCTTCATTTTCTTGTCATGTTCACTTGACCATACTTGTTCAACAGTGTCCTTATGATGATATAGATTCTATTGACAATTTCTCTTTCCTTGTTATGATATGCCTACAATTGCTTTCCTTTTTGTGACCAATTGATTCCACTGATTCCACTTGTAAATACATTCTTATGCATATTCTCTTACCCATGTTCTCTGTACCTTCTAAGCATATCACAAATACATCTCTATCCATATGTCACAAACTATCAATGACTCTTCTACTGAACTGCCCAAAATGCTGACCAATATGTCACTGTACTACTCTGACGTCTTCACCTGAATATACTACAAATGATCAAAACATGTTCCTATGGATCAAAATGAATCAAATGTGTCCACTAATATGATCTATCTTCTCATCAAACTCTGTATGTCTCGAAAAACCTATACTGAAGATATCCCTTCCTGAATACATACATGCAATACAATCATAAACTTCTTCTTGTGTAATTGCCAACTGACACCTATGTGGAAAAACTACTTCTCAACCGATCATTTTGTTACTCTATACCTTTGCTATCTAAACACTATTAATTTGTCTCTGTAAACACCTCATACTACTCGAATGATGGTTCTCTGATTAGCAGTAGCTACTACACGGACTCTCCTTGTTCAATATTCATATTTACTAGGAGTCTCCAATCTAGGTGGCACAGAACAATACCCTCTCTGATGCAGAGTAATATGACTCTTCATTTGTAGACTCATCATATCTATGAAATCTGACTTCTTTCTTTCTTCCTATGGATTGATCTTGTACTACAATTCCTGAAAGTGAAATATCTTGAACCTATTCTTTATTCACTTGTTCTTCTTTTCCTTTTTGTATTACTGCAAATCCTTCGATTTACAAGACCAGATATTTATTCACCTATTCTTATTGTTTTCTTTTCCATACTTTGCTATATATGATATTAGCATTATATTTCATATAAGTATCCATCATACTTATAGAATCATGAGATATGTGTCCATAGTTGTGGCACCTGTAACATTCAATTTCATGTGGGGCCACATAAGCTTTTCTTTCTTGAACATTTCTTCCATAATCCCTACAATATGAAAACTTATGTCCAAAGTTAATACAATAAAAAAAATGACCATAAAATAAATCTACATACTTGGGAGTGAATGATATTCTTTGTGGTGTAGTCCTTCTGAATTCCTTGTTGGGTATGTGTTATATTTTTTGCATGTGTGTGTGTGGGCGCGTCAGATATGAAAACTACATAGGAAAATACCTCTATTAGTTCCCTTTGTGTCATGTGCTCTAGGTGCTTTCCTAGTGGGAGCAGGTATGCCCCCCCTTTGTTACGCGCAGCGTTCGGGGCAGTGCCCCGAAATTTGTTTTTGGGCAGTTTTTGTTATTTTTAGCTGATTTTGCTATTTTTAGTAGTTTTGTAAATTAATCTTGAATTAAGGGATTAGGGTTTTGGTATCTACGCAATACCTAAAAACATTGTATATATATTGTATGGTGAATGATGAAATTCGATATAATGAATATAAGAAAGGTTTTCCAAGTTGAGGGTTTCCGGTATAGATCTTTGTGTACTATGTGAAAGAGCCATTGATTAATTTATGTTTTTCTTAAGAATCTATATGCATTTCTTTACTTCACAGGTTTAAAACTTACATGTGGTATCAAAGATCATTTTTGGCTTCAGAGGGATTCCTTTGTTGTTGAGGGTTTGGCTCGATCTTGATAGATCAAGTTTATCTTGGGTCTGTGATAAACCTGGGTTTAGTGGGATCTTTTGCAGTGGTGATTTGAGTGAAGAAAGATGAATGGCAAGTTATTCTAGAATCGAGATAGAGAAGTTCAACGGTAAAAACTTTGAGCTATGGAAGTTGAAGATGGAGGACCTTCTTGTAGACAAATAACAATGGATCGTTGTGGATCCTGGTACACAGCCTACTGGTACACCATCTACTAGCACACATGCTACTGGTACACAACCTACTAGTGCACAAACTACTAGTACACCACCTACTAGTATGTCGAAGGAAGATTGGGAGTAGTTGGACAGAAGAGCAAGGAGTACTATTCGACTCTGCCTAGCAGATTTAGTGTTGTTGAATGTCTCAGGAGAATCTACAGCCAAGGGACTATGGGATAAGTTGGGAAATTTGTATCAATCAAAGTCCCTGGTAAACAAGTTGTTTCTTCGAAAGAAGTTGTATCATATTAGGATGGAAGATGGAGATTCTGTGACAAAACATCTAAATTCCTTTAATACTCTGGTAAGTCAACTTGGCTCTGTTAATATTATGATTGCTGAAGAAGATAAGTGTATTACTTTGTTATGTTTTTTGCCAGACTCTTGGGATAATCTGGTTGTAGCAATAGGTAATACCACTCAATCTACATCTAAGTATGAGGATGTAGTTGCATCCTTGTTATCTGAATAGATGAGGTGAAAAAGCATGGATGTCATAGCACATATGCTTTATTTGTAAGAGGTCGTACCCAAGATAGTAATCCTAGTAAGCCTTCGGGGTGGAGATATAAATCTATAGGTAGATCTAAGTCTCCAAGAAAATCTTTGAGGAAATATTGGAAGTGTGGTAAAACAATGAATTATGAGAAAGATTGCAAGTCTAAGAAGGTTTAAAAACCAAAGGGATCTGATAGTGACTGTTGCACAGAGGAAAAACCCTCTGAAGAAGGATGTGATGTTTACCTGGCATATACAAGTACACATGCAGACATTGATGTATGGTTGATCATCTCTGGTGCATCATACCATATGACTCCTCACAGGGAGTGGTTCTATGAATATGAAAAATATGATGGTGGTGATGTATTCCTAGGAGATGACTCGACAACAAAAATCATGGGATGTGGAAGGGTTAAGTTGTTGCTAAAAGATGGAAGGATTAGAACTCTCCCTGGGGTTCTAAACATTCCAAAACTTGCCAGGAGCCTAATATCTATAAGCAAGTTGGATGATGCAGGAGTGCATACTATATTTGGAAAGAACACTTGCAATATGGTACGAGGAGCAATGGTGTTGATGAGGGGAGTTCGGTGTGGAACTCTGTACAAGTTGTTGGGAAGAAATTATACTAATGTGTGTAACGTTTTTGTTCTCCTTGAGCAGATAAATGAAGGAGACAAGACCAATACTATCCCAGAAGCGAAGACCATGCTGTGGCATCGAAGACTAGGTCATATTGGAGAAAAGGGCCTTCGAACACTACACGGTAAAGGTATGGTTGAAGGTATGTCTAATTGCACTCTGGATTTTGATTTCTGTGAACATTGTATATATGGTAAACATAATCGAGTAAGATTCCCATCTGTTGCTACAAGAGCAAAGGGGATCTTAGAGTTGATACACAGTGATGTGTTTGGACCTGTTCATGTTCCATCCCTAGGTAAATCTATGTATTATGTTTCATTCATAGATGAGTTTTCAAGGAACACATGGATTTATTTTCTTAGAAAGAAATCTGAGGTATTTGATAAATTTAAAGAGTTTAATGCTCTGGTAGAAAATCAGAAAGAGAAGAAATAAAGGTATTGAGAATAGATAATGGTGGAGAATTCTGTAGAAATGAATTCAAAGAATTCTGTAAGAAGTGTGGTATAGCAAGGCATAAGACTACTCCATACACTCCTCAGCAGAATGGAGTTGCATAAAGGATGAACATGACACTAATGGAAAAAGCAAGGAGCATGCTCAACAATGTCAGGTTAGGACAAGAATTTTTGGCAGAGGCAGTGGGTACAACATGTTACCTGGTCAATCGATCACCTTCATCAGCGTTGGATGATAAAACTCCACATGAGGTATGGTCTGGAAAGAAAACCTCTCTTCAACATCTTAGAGTGTTTGGTTGTGATGCTTATGTACATGTTCCAAAGGAAAATAGAAGTAAGCTGAATAAAAAGGTTGAAAAGTGTATCTTTATTGGTTATAAAGATGGTTTGAAAGGTTATAATCTTTGGAACCCATAAACCAAGAAAATTGTTTACAGTCGAGATGTTTTTTTCAGAGAGGTAAAAGATGTGTCTAAATAGGAATTCCTACCAATGCAAGATGAACCTGAGAAAATAGAGCTTGAGTTGGATGATGCAAAATCTGAATAATATGAAGAAGAGGAAGCATAAGAAGAAGAAGAAGAAGAAGAAGAACCTCATACCCCAGTATTGAGGAGATCAATGAGAGATAGAAGCCAACCAGAAAAGTATAGTCCACTTGATTTCCATTCCAATTTTGCTTTATCTATTACTGATGATGATCCCAGAACTGTCAGGGAAGCAGTGAATTCAGAGGATAGTAAACTCTGGAAGAAGGCCATGGTTGAAGAAATGGATGCCTTTGATAAGAATGAGACATGGTATATATTTGAGTTTCCAGCTGGAATAAAATTGGTTGGTAGAAAATGGTTGTTCAAGAAGAAGTTTAATGAAAAAGGTAAAGTGGAGAAATACAATGCTCAGTTAGTAGCAAAAGAATATTCCCAGGTAGAGGGAATTGACTTTGGTGAGATTTTTTCTCCTGTNNAGCCAGAAGGCTTTGTAGTGAAGGGAAATAAATATCTGGTCTGTAAGCTAAAGAAGTCATTATATGGTCTGAAGCAATCACCTAGGATGTGGTACCAAAAGTTTGACACATACATCCTTGGATTGGGATTTGTAAGAAGCAAGCCTGATCACTGTGTATATTCCAAGTAGGTTGGTAATCACTTCATTTATGTAGTGTTGTATGTTGATGACATGTTGTTGCTAGGAAATAACCTAGATGTTATCAAGGAGGTGAAATCATAGCTATCCTCCAAATTTGACATGAAAGATCTCGGTGCTGCTAACTTCATTATGGGAATGGAGATTAAAAGAGATCATGCAAATAGGAAACTCTGGTTGAATCAAAGAAAATATGTTGAGACGATATTGCAGAGGTTTAATATGAATGGAAGTAAACCGTTCAAGGTTCCTATTCTTATAGGTGTAAAGTTATCTGCAGATCAGTGTCCCAAGACACTGGAAGAAGAAGAGGACATGTCCCATGTTCCATATGCCAGTGCAGTTGGCAGTTTGATGTATACAATGGTTTGTACTAGACCAAACATTGCAGATGCAGTGGGATTTTTGAGCAGGTATATGTCAAAACCAAGGAAGGAGCATTGGATAGTAGTAAAGAGGGTCTTCAGGTATCTTTGTGGCACTACGAGTTATGGATTGTGCTACCAAGGAAGACTAGGATTGGACAGAGTGTTGGACATACATGGCTTTGTTGATGTAGACTGGGCTAGAGATCTGGATCGCATAAGATCTACAAGTGGGTATGTGTTTAACCTATTTGGAGGAGCAATCATTTGGATGAGCAAAAGACAGGCTATAGTGGCACTCTCAACTACAGACACTAAATACATGGTAGCCACTCATGCAAGCAAGGAAGCAGTATGGTTACAAAGATTGTGTTCAAGTATTGGGTTGGTACAACAAGCAGTGAGATTAGATTGTGACAGTCAAAATGCAATCTTCCTGGCAAAGAACCCAACATATCATTCGAAGACAAAGCATATTGATGTTTAGTGTCACTTT
>JASDQU010104587.1:134824-159335 GCA_032191745.1 Picea mariana | reverse complement strand
GTTGTGTTTGATGATCCCTCTAGTAGTGCCCTTTGTGTTGTGTGTGCTGGGTGATTTCCTAGGGGGGTCCCAAGGGAGGAAGGTATGCCCCCCTTGGTTACGTGCAGCGTTCGGGGCAGCGCCCTAGAAATTTTTTGGGGCAGTTTTTGCTATTTTTAGTGGTTTTGTAAATTGATCCCGGATTAAGGGATTAGTGTTTTGGTATATATGGAATACCTAAAAACATTGTATATATATTGTATGGTGAATGGTGAAATTTGATATAATGAATATAAGAAAGGTTTTCCGAGTTGAGGGTTTCTGGTATAAATCTTTGTGTACTATGTGAATGATCCATTGATTAATTTTTGTTTTTCTTAAGAATCTATATGCATTGATTTACTTCGCAGGTTTAAAAATTACATTCCTACCTTTGTTGATCATGATCATGATTAAGGTTTCTTTATGGCTTGAACATGGAGGATCTTCTTATGTATTCTTCATGAGTATTTTGCACTTTTGAAATGTTCTTCTTCAAGGGATTGCATTCTTCCTTATTCATCAAACTTTTAATGACTTCTGAATATGTCTTTTGCATCTCCTCATTCTTCCTTTCTAGAAGCCTAAAGGGATTCTTTTCAACATTATTTAAGGATGATGTGGATGTTTATTCAATGTTATTGTTGAGCTTGACAATTTTAACTCTCAATGTGACAACTTATTCTTAAATCTTCTCAACCTCCTCTTCCTTCTTCGTCATATGAATCTTCATGACTTATAATATTCTATTTGCTTGTTCAAATTTGATTTTAAATGTGATTATTTCATATTCAAGTTCTATTTCTCGTTGATTGAATTCTATTTCATGATTATTTTTCTTTTCATTCTCAATATTGTCTTCTATTTCATTTGGCTTCTCTATCTCCTTACTTTCAATCTTCAAATAAGTGCACTAAATTTTAGGATTTCCTACTTCTTCACAATTAAATAAGAAATGCATACCTCTGTTGACTTGAAACTTCTCACTCTTTTTCTTCCAAATCTATCTGACATGTTGTTGGAGAAAGAAATTTTGGGAGTTAAGTGCAATAAGTGAGGAGGAATGGACCAAAGGAAATAGTGTGTGCCAGGAAAGGAAGGAATACTAGCGTGACAAAGGGAAACGGAAGCAGCACCCCAGGAAAAAAGGAAGATCAACACAAGGAATGGTTGGATCAAATACCAACCACATGAAACAAAGTTAGAAAGTGGACAAGTGGTGTCCACTTAGAGTTAGGGGTTTGAGTCATAATGTAAGCGTTTTTACCCATTTTTGTAGTATAAATAAAATATGTGTGAGGTAGATATAGGTGTATGGTATTGGAGGAAGTAATTCATTATCACTTTTTGCAAGATCAAAGCACTTAGAGAACCTTTTGAGTTCTGAGTTAGAATAGATGTTTTGTTGAGAGCTGTGGAGCTTAGATGGAGTCAGTGTTGAGTTGTAACTGAGGGTCAGGTCGCAAGCTGTGGAGGTTGGTGCAATGTTGGTCAACCTCGCATGCACCATTTGTAAATCATATGATGTAATGTGTGCACCACCATTTTGATGAAGAATAATACATAAGCATAATATCTTTGTGGATGTAGCTCGGGGGGTGAGCCATGGTAAAAATGGTTTCTTTATGTGTGATGTGTTATTTTATATGATTTATATTGAATGAATGGTTAGATTAATGCAACTACTAGAATTTATTTACAATGCACATTAAAATAAGTATTTAGAATATATGATATTGAATAAGTAAAATTGTAGATATGGTGGATGTTGTGGTAGAGTGCATGTTAAAATAGAAGAGAAGTAAGAAGAACATCCCTAATCCTTTCCATGAATACAAACATTTGTGTCCTACAATCACCCATAAACCATATCGGGTGAGATTGCGTTGTGAAATCTGTGCACGGTGTAATGCTTTGGTTTACTAGAAGGGTCGATGGTGAAAAGGGTTTTGTTTCATAACTAAGGTAGAACCTGGGTCAACCCATACATACAACAAATGGTTTCGTTGTGGGATGGAACTTATAAGGGAAGCTTGGAATGGGTTTGGTGAAGAATATGCAGTGGTAGAAAGGGATGTTCAGGCCATGGAATCCTATGAATCAAGAGATTAAAACATGGTTGGAGACAAAGCAGTTAGAGTTCACGCATAAATATAATAAGGGTTCCAGGTACACAATGTGTTAGTATCTATAGAGGTATGTGTTTATTGATTTGCATGAAGCATATTTATGTTATTTTCCAGAATTATTACAGTAGTAGATATTGAGGTTGAAAGATACCCATCTGACTAATCGAATTAGGTTAGTAGAGTGGACTGTTGAAAATATTGTGCGATTGTAAAGGGTTAATAATAAATTCACACACGTAGTGGATTTTTGGATACACAATATTACTGGAGGGTTTATTTTTGAATTTGTAGTAGAAACAACAAAGTCATATACTACTGCATAGGTGTATTTCTTGAGGGGGCCCAAAGGGAGGTCCATTAGGTCTCTTTACATGTTGATCAAGATCACATTACATGATAAAGGAGCGATGACCATGGAATTAGATAGTTATATCACTGTGCGTGCATGGGTAATTTGGGGGAAGCATTAAGGAAGATTTGAGATATGGAGAAGGCTCTGGAAAGTAGCCAGAAGAAGGAATAAATGGACCCCATCATGATGGATTATGAACTGACCAGGGAAATTATAAGGTAAGCAGGTGTAATGTGCAATGGATGAACCTACCAACATAGGATAAATAATAATAAGAGGTAAGTAGCCAAGCGAGAGGGTTTAGATAGTGAAGAGGAAGAGGTAGATGATCTTTGCACCACGTGGAAGATTGAGGATATCTTGCATGCCCCATATGAGAGGAAAACCAGAGGTCATGGGTCTGACGCAGAAGAAGTCTCTCCATTCTAGATCTGAATTAGTTTGGAACCCACAACACCATGTGTGACTAAGACATCCAATGAAGAAAAACCGGTTAACCAACAAGTGATTAGGAAATAAAGAATTTTGCTGAGCCATATTTTCTGGTTTTTCTATTGTAGGAAATATTTTCTCAATATCTGCTTCTAGTTCCATATCCTCCAAAGAAAATATTTTGATTTCATTTTATATAATATTATCTTCTTCCTCTTGCACTCAATTTTTCATTTTCTTTCTCATGGGCAACTTGTGTGAATTCTCAATTTTTCGAAGGGAGGATTTTTCTCTCCCCCTCCACTGGAACTATTGTTAAAAAACTTTTTAACTTGGTGGGTCACTAGAGAATTTCTCCTGGATGTAGTATTTTTGGGGGTAACAATTGGATTTGGGCACTTAATTCACTAGGACCTTTTCCCCTTTCCTTGTATAGATCATTGCTTCTAACTAATGTTTCCAAATCACCAACATTATGTACAAGAGTGCTTTGGATGTTACCCTCTTCTTCTTCATTCAAGATATTTTGAATGAAAGAGTTACTAAACCCCACTAAGAGAATATGTGCAACACATATTTTATTCGGATCAAAACCTTTGATCTTTTCAGCATACTTTAAAATTGCATTGTTAAAATGATTTGCAAATTTGTCAATTTTATTGATATTTCTGAATGTGAACTCTTCAATCTTATATGACAGTGGAATAGACTGCCTTTTTAATTTTTCATGGGAAAAATGTAGCCAAAAGTTACATTGCATTGCCACCTTTATAATATATAGTTTATCAGATACATGATATGGGAGAAAAGAAGGATTCTCTTTCGAGAAAAATATCCTTATGATATTGTGATTCTCCATTTGTTCTATTGTCCCCTTTTTCTCTAAAAATATGGTAGCTTGATCAGATATCCTTGAAGTTTTTTCGCCCAACAAAATATTTTTGAAGACTGAAACAAAATTATCATAAACTTCATAGAAAAACAAAGGGGTCTTATGTCTCCATAATGCCTGATATCAAAAGGTAACTAGATCTATTTTGCAATTCACCCTCTTACTTATGGTTAAGTTTTGGAATTGACAATAATGCACGATAGAAAATATCAAATAAGAGGCCATAAAGAATTTCTTGTCCTTTTTATAGTGTGATAACTGGGATGATATTTCGATAGAAATGATTTTTTCACAATAAAAAATGGTATGTTCTTGTATTATAATATACATAATATATAAAATCATGCGAGAGATAGAAGCGACACTTTCGTGACCTATAAACATGGTAAATAGCCATGCTATTTATCGATAAGGGTTTTTAAAAGACTCAACCTAGATTCTGGTTATGTCTGCTGGGATAGATGCATGATTCTCAAAATATTATGGTAGTAGGTCAAGCCCATTGTTATGTTTATTCAAGATTTCTCTACAATCTTCACCTTTGAAAGTAAGAGTCGGCTCTGGTAGCTTTAACATCTTGCAAAAAACTTGAGGTGAAAGAGAAATCACAGAATGATCCTGGAGCTGTATAATCCTTTGAATTGGCACGTAGTTGTACACACACCATGCAACACGTTCCTTACAATAAAAAACTTCAACAACACACCCAACACGAGTGATTCCATATTCCCAAATTACAAATTTATATGCAGGAGTAGAGGAATAATACAAATATGCTCTTGACCACTGGAAGTTATGGTCTTCATGATGAAATATATTCAGATTATCACTACAAAACTGTTGTCTAGCTAATGTTTCCATAAGTTGATAGGATTATTTCTTCAGCTAGATGTTAATCTCAAATAAATCTTTTTGGAAAGATAATGATAATTTAATCCCTTGGGAACTGAATATTTAATGAGTAATTCCTCGATCCTTTCACCATTAATGATGATATTTTTTGGGCCTTCACAATAGTTGTTAGCATTAAGAAATAATTAATGCATATCTTTAAAAGAAACCAAATGGTGGGGACGAACGAGAGAGAGTTTGAATATAAAAATTTTCATGAACCCGCCAACCCGTGAATCACTGAAATTTGACTAAGTATAGTAACCAGAAAGGGAGAGAAGAAGGGATAAAAGAAAAAGGGAAATAAAGGGAGGTGTATAAGAGGGAAAATAAATGGAAAAATTAAGTAGGGGAGATAGAATGTGGAAGGAAAACAAGGAAGCACGAATTGATCTCAACAAAAATGTTTCCAATTATAAGGTATATCTTGGTCTGATGGAAAAAAAATTTCCTCTCATTGTGAGATAAGTTTGAGGGAACATATTCAATATAGAGATATACCAGGACGTCTCCATACCAAGGGTCATCAGAGGAGACGAGGAAAATATGCTCATTAGGGAATGATTTGGTTTTGATACAATACTAACCCTCCTTGGGTAGATCTTACATTATCTATAGAAAGACTAGTGATCAAAGAGGAACTAAGGAATGCTCACAGAGATCCAGGAGGATCCAAAACGCTCACATACATCCTAGGGGGTCCAAGATAGCTCAAAATTTGATTGTCTCAAATGATAGAGAAAACAACATCATTGTGTATAGCTCGTTGTTATCTTTCCAATGATGCAAAGAATTCCTCAAACGAAGATCATATGAAAAAAGATATAAGCAGTCAAAGTTCAGGTCAAACATGGTCAAAATTCAAAGGATGACATCATCATGGTACAAGATGATGTCAGCAAGTGACATGGAACATGACAATAAAATCATACATGTGACATGGAATATTAGTTGGTAGTTAGTTTGGCATATGGTACAATCCAAGTGGACCAATGGTTCATTGACATGTGGCAAGGATAACCGATGAGAGGCTCCCATGTGGCAGCCTCCCATTGGCCAATATTGGTTAATGTTATGTAAAAATTATAGAGTCAATGGGGGTTGAACCCATTACCTTCATAACCTTCCAAATCCTTAAGAAAAGACCCATTACCAACATGCCACACAATGGTTCTTAAACTATATGTGGCAATAAATATATTTAAATTTGTATTAAGTTTCAATTGGGGGGGAAAGGGGATGAGGGTTAAGCCCCCAGCCCCTGGTTATGGTGTTATTACATACAACCAATACCGAATCCCATGGGGGAGCCCAATGAACTTTGTACTGACATAACCATATAATATATGGTTATATACCATATATAAAAATATAAAAAAATATGCCATATAAGTAGGATTTGTTGGTTTTAAACCCCATAAATTTTGCTTAGCCAACTCCTTATATCCATCTGGCTAATCAACATGCCAAATATGGTGGTTCTTAGAACAAAACCAACCGACCCATATTTATTTAATATTCCTATGTTAGCATAAATTTTAGGTACGGTTGGGGGACCTTTCCCTATATATGGGCAGGAATACAAATGCCTGACACACATCCCAAGGTGCATGCATCCCAAAGTATACTTGGATTCCAAGGTATGGTACAATACAAACTACATTTTTTTGCGTGCCCAATTTATGCGTTGCATGGAAAAGCATTCCATAGGGTATTTTGTCCACACCTAGGAAAGTTTATACTCGTTGGATTTTATTTTTTTCGCAAGGATTATGAACACGAAATTTGTTTTGTGATCAAAGGTAATTTGTAAAAGTCTTATCTCAGTTTGTCGTGTATGAGACACATAGTCTCGTTATAAGTGTAAAAAGAGATTTTTTGGAACATGTTTAGAATTAACTAACTTTATACTTAAATTTCTCATAATTTCACAAGGAATTCAATGGTAAACTATTTTTCTGCATTTAAGCAGTGGAACTAAAGGGAGTTCAATAAATTAGCTTTTTATAATTCCATATTGTAATGTAATTTGGTATTTTGAGATGATGGAGAACACTCATGTTAGTTAAAGGGACTTGAAGATGAAATGATATATGTCATTAATATATGTATTTTGAGTTATTTTATTTTCTTCTATGTCATCTCATCATTCTTCAAGATATTCATCAGTATTAATGAATTTTATAGACACATAATCATATTCACATGTGTGTTTTGCAAATAGTCAAGATATCTTCATTTACCGAATATGGTCAGATGTTTAAGTGTAATTAATAATTAATTTTACATCTAAGGATTTTTGGATAAAGTTGGTATCACAAAAGGTTAGTATCACTGAAAGGAAACTTTCCTATCAGAAGAAACATTGGTATCAAAGATGGTTTTAATGTTTATTTGCAAGTGAATTCTTATGAGGTTCAAGTTTAAGCAAGGTGAAAGGAAGCTTGCAAATTATAACCCTGAAATTGGTTCAAGGATATTCACTCAAAGAAAAGAAATGGATCGTGAAGATATTCTTTCTGAGGCTGATAAGCAGTTTCAAAGGATATTTCTTGAGATGACAAATATGGTTAAGGAATTGTGGGAAGACCTAGAAAGAGGAAGAGCAATTCCTCATCAAAATGAAGGTGGTATAGTTGAAACAATGGTAAAAGTTGAAGGAGATGGAGAAGGTGAAGACAATCTAGGGTCTCCTTTGTCCCAACCATCATTGTCGTCATCATCATCATCATGTTCCCATGAAAGTGAATATTATTCTCATAAAAGGAAAATTCATTCTAAGAAGTCTTTTTATTCTCATGATATGCCTTTGTTAAAGCTAGATGTAAAGTTTGATTTTCCTACTTATGATGGAGAGTTCAATGTAGAGAAGTTGGATAATTGGATAAAACAGATTGAAGTGTATTGCAGGGTATAGAAAATCACACAGGACACTTCAAAGATATAGTTGACTACTCTACTCTTGAGCAACACAACTTTGATATCATGGGAGATTCAGACACGAGATGATATTATCCAATATGGTAAAATAATTTCTTCATGGATTGAGTTTACTACTTCATTAAGAAATAAATTTTATCTATTAGCCTACATCCAAACATCAGTGATTTCTTGGAAACATTTAAGGCAAGGAAAATGGAAACATGTTCAAGCTTATACATAGGAATTTAAGATGAAGGCATTATCTTTGAGAATTCCATTACATACTCATGAGACTATTCTAAATTATATTGTTGGTATGCATTCATATCTTCACGATACTATATTTATTTTTAATCCTACTAATATTTATGACGTATCAGTACAAGCTACACATCTTGAAGCCAACAGAGTAAAACATGTTGAGGATTTGTTAGAGTGATCTAGCTAGATATAGCTAGATATGAGTGGCCACCTACCTTTTCCAAATGGCTCAAAATAGTTTTCTGGCAATTTTGGCAATTTACTATTTTTAGCAGGTTTTAACTTCCAGGGTCATTTTGAGGGCCCAAATGAAGGTTTTTTTATATATAGGCTATCAACGATTTCAAACAGCATGATTGAGCCCCCAAAATGAATCTCCTCGTTGATACCTTTCGAACGAGCTATCACACGCCTAAAACGGAGATCATATGCAAAAGTTACGACTCCGGGAAGTTGATGTACTCACTTACCCAAACAGGGCCCACATGACTTTTGGCACTTCATCTCCTAGGGTTAGGTTTTTGGATGTCTAGGGTTTTTGGCATTCCTGCTTATTGTAAAAAGGCCTTNCTGTATATCTATGTTTATGGTTGCATATATGATACATTTCTATTATGTTATTGAATATCTACAATATCTCTATGCATTTCTTTATTATATCTCTGATCTCATTTCGTGCTGAAAATAATTTGGATCAGTGAGGAGCCTCACGAATTCGAGGAGAAATCAAAGGGAAAATAGAAGAATAAGAATATAGCTATAATAAAGAAGGAGGAAGTGAAAAATCATACATGTTATCACTGGGATAAGAAAGTACATGATGAGAAGAATTGTTGGAGGTTTCATCCATAATTGAAGACAAAGTGGGATCATCCTAGGAAGGGTAAAAATTAGGCGACAACCATAGTGCAAGATCTTGGATTAGATTTTGAGGATGAAACCAAGGTTCCAGCTATGGATATCAAAGGTAAATCGTATATTGCAAGTTTTATTTCACATACTTCTTCTACAATTTCTAAAGTAGTCCTTGATGGAAGGAAAATAAAAGACGTTTTTCATTTGTGAGTTATCTCAAAGCACACTAAGATTGATACACTTGTTGATAGTGGGCCAAAAGTGAATATTATCTCAAAGAAAGTTGTTCAAAAGTTGGGATTGGATACTAGGCCTCATTTGAGACTGTATCCTTTGGGTTGGATTTCTGGTAATGAACAGGTATATTTAATTAAGAAATGAAAGTTACGGTTCGTGATCACATCCAGTTTTATTGATGATGTAGAGTTAGACATAATTCTACTCCACATTTGTGGGAAGGTTTTGGGAATTCCATACTTGTATGAAAGGAAGTCCATTTTCTAGAGGGAACATAACAAGTATCATCTTTGCAAGGATGGGATTGAGTTCATTGTGAGAGCTCATGAGATGAAGACAAATTTGACATTTGTCACCACATGAAACATGCTAGTTAATGCTAGTATCGAGGATCCAAATTTATAACCTACAGTTGAAAGTATAAAATGTTCTCTTCTTTATGTTTTTCCTATTAATAAGGGTAGATATGTTGATGGTTCATTCTCTTTTGCATATGTATATTTAGTTTTGTTGTTCAGTTTATTACTAATCAGTGGAATATGGTTGGCTACTTCAACAATGAATGACAAAGTTTGTGAATTTAAGGGAATGATTAACTTGGTCAGTAGTATTGTTTCACTATTCATTATGCTTGTTAAGATTCAAGTGCTTGTTATCCAAGAAATATGGATGAATGATACTTGGAAAGTCAGGAGAAAGCATTCTCACTTAATTTATAAATAATCCATACTTTTGGAGGTCCAAAATTCCTCTAGTGGGGAGGTGTGATCTAAGAGGATCTAAGGAATGCTCACAGAGGTCCAGGAGGATCTGGAATTCTCAAAGAGGTCTCAGGGGGTCTAGGAAATCTCAAAATTTGACTATCTCAAATGATTGAGAAAATTGAATCATTGTGTAGATCTTGTCATCATATTTCCAATGGCCCAAAAGATGCCTCAAATAGAGCTCATATGAAAAAATTACAAGCAGTCAAACTTGGTCAAAAGTCAAAGGATGACATCAATATAGTACATGATGACATCAAAAGGTGACATGGCATATGATAATACAACTGTACAGGTGACATGGCATATTAGTTGGCAACTGATTGGCATATGGTACAATCCATGTGGACCAATGGTTCATTGACACATGACAAGGATATCCTATGAGAGGCTCTCATGTGGTAGCCTCCCATTGGCCAATATTGGTTAAATTTATGTAGAAATTATGGATTCAATGAGGGTCGAACCCGTGACCTCCATAACCTCCCAAAGCCTTAACACAATCGCCATTACCAACACACACACAATGGTTCTTAACTTATATGTGGAGATAAATATATTTAAATTCGTATTAATTTTCAATTGGGGGGAAAAGGGGTTGGGGGATAAGCCCCTAGAACCTCGTGATAGTGTTATTGGATATAACCAATACCTAATCCCATAGGGGAGCACAACAAACTTTGTACCGACATAATCATATAATATATGGTTATATACCATATATAACAATATAAAACAATACGCCATATAAATAGGATCTATAGGTTTTGAACAACATACCTTCCTCCCAACCAACAACTTATATCCGTCTGGATAACCAACAGGCCAAATATGGCGGTTGCTACAATAAAACCAATCAACCCACATTTAATTAATATGCCTACGCTATCATAATGCTTGGGTATGGTTCGAGGTCCACACTCTATATATGGGCATGAATCCCAATGACCAACACACATCCCAAGGTTCATCCATCCCAAAGTATGCATGGATTTTGAGGTACGGTACAATACAAATTTCATTGTTTTGCATGCCAAGTTTATGTGTTTCATGGAAAAGCGTGCCATAGGGTATATTGTCCACAACTAGGCAAGTTTATACTCATTGGATTCCTTTTTCCGCAAGGATTATGAATATGAAGTTTGTTTTGTGGTCATAGGTCATTTGTAAAAGTTTTATCTCATTTTTTCATGTATGAGACACATGGTCTCTTTAGACGCATAAAAAGGGATTTTTTGACACATGTTCAGAATTTGGTCGATTTAATACTCAAAATTCTCATAATTTCACAAGGAATTAAATTATAGAGAGTTCAATGAATTGGTTTTTTATAAGTCCATATTGTAATGTAATTTGGTATTTTGAGATGATGGAGAACAATCATGCTAGTTAAAGGGACTTGAAGATGAAATGATATGTGTCATCATTATATGTATTTTGAATTATTTTATTTCATGTTGTGTCATCTCATCATTCTTCAAGATATTCATCAGTATTAATGAATTTTATGGAAAAATAATCATATTCACATGCGTGTTTTGCAAATAGTTGAGTGATCTTCATTTACTGAATCTAGTCGAATGTTTATGTGTAATTAAGAATTAATTTTACAACAAAGGATTTTTAGACCAGCTAGATACTTCTTTGATTTAGATAATGTGAACTCCATATAAAAATATTATAAAATCATAATCCACTTATTGAACATTCCATTGATTACTCATCTAGTTAAGACAAATTAGAATGGATTAGTGTCCATGATCACAATGGTATTTTGAAGAAGTATATAGTTTCAAAGTATTTGGATAGCATGAGCTACTACTAGAAATAATTTTTCAACATGAGAGAGCCTCAAATTAGGTCCATCAATATTATTGCATAAATAATGGACTATGTGCTCTGTAATGTTCCTAACTTGGATAGTCTAGCAAACTATGCTAATGTGTGTGTAGGATTAATTGTTTATAGCATATAAATGAGCATTCAAACAATAATGGCAACAAAAGACTGCAAACCTTATATTATGAAATATTTGTGGAGCAAAAATGTCGAATGTAGATGAATAAAATAAATCACTCAGCTAGATCAATGACAAAAGGATCTTAACCAAAATACAATAGAAACTAAAAAAATAATACTCGATACCCGAAGAATGTTGTGGAATGAAATGGATGAGATGAATAATTATTGTGGATATGACAGCTCGTACGACAACTGTTGCAAGTATGGAAAGTTCTCCATGGTGGTTGTACCTCTCAAAAATGCCTGGAAACTGTCCCAAACACTTCACCCTACTCTGCCTCACAATACCAGTGACTGTCTGGACATCCACTGGTGTATCTGGTCCTCGAATGGATCCCCCTCTAGGATATGCACCCCCTCTACTCTGGAAAATTGTGCCCTAGTTATTCCACTGTCGAAATCAGTTGATGTGTGTCTCAAACTGATCACCTAGGTCTACTGTGAGATGGGTTAGAAGGATTTCCCCGTATCTGAACTGATGATTGCCCGAGAACACAAAATGTGTCCTCCCCAAGTTTCACACTCCCAATGTATGGAAAGTACACCCCAGATGATTCCTTTGTTGGAATATGACAAGAAACTGGGAAAAAGATGTGCCTTGCCTTCCTCTCAATTGGGTTGGAGGGGAATCTTTGAACTATCCCTGAAAGGGACCAGTCGATCCACCGAACCTCCTCAAAAGTTACGCCCTCACCCTAAATGAGTGTGCCCTTGCTGCTCCAACCTGTGAAATTGTTGTTGAAGATAGATGGAATATCTATGTGACCCCCCTAGTGACTAGGGTGTGTCTCTCAATACCAAAATCAACCACTGGTGTATTCCTCCTGGAATCCACTGAGCTACCTCTCATGAGATGCACCTCTCTCCTCAATGACAAGTCAAAATCTACATAATGTTGAATTAGGTCACTGAACCTTCTCTTATGGACTCTCGAAACCCTAATTCACAGTTGGCTTCTAATTTTAGCTTGTCTATTCTATTTTTAGCTAAAATTTTCTTAAAAGCACTTTTAGCCACTTTTAGCTCAATGTCACTTTCTGAATATAACCCCTTTGACTAGAGTGACCTCTAGTAACCCTGTTTACCCCTTTCTAGCCCTAGTTATAGTATAACGAGGTAGTTTAGACCATTAAGACTCCTCTCTGGAGCTCATATTTGGAAAGGGACATTACATTACTCCCTTCCTAAAATTGCTTGTTGTCAAGAAATACAAAACCAGGGTGCTGCAACACTTGCTCGCTCTCCCAAGTAGGGTCCTCTATTGGAATCCCTATCCATCTAATCAAACACTCTCCAATGAACCTTCTCCTCATTTTTATCTCATGATAATCTAGTACATCCTCCAAAACCAACTCCAATTGTCCCTCCTCATCTAATGGGGGAAGCTCCTTTGATGTGTTGATGAATTGTCCCACTACCTTTTTGAGGCAAGATACGTGGAACACATTATGAACCTTGCTCCCCTCTAGAAGCTATAGCTCATAAGAAACCTCTCTTACTCAATGCATGATCCTATAAGGGACATATAATGTAGGTTTGAGCTTCTCAGCCCCAATCTTCTTCAGAGATGACTATTTGTAAGGTTGGAGTTTCAAGAAAACCAAATCCCCAACCTCAAAGTTGCATTCTATCCTATGTGTGTCTTCACTCATCTTCTGTTGGTTATGTGTCGTCTGTAGGTTCTCTTTCAACAAATTGATAATCTCTTGACTCTCTATGATCCAATCCTTGGCCTTGTGAGCTCTGATCTCCCTGAATTTTTTTTTACCAAAGTGGGAGAATCATATCTATATAATGCTCGGAAGGGTGTCATACTAATGGACATGTGGAAAGTTGTGTTGTAGCAATTCTCTCCTAAATGTAGCCACTTGACCCATGTTCTGTGTTATCCACCTACATAGTTCCTCAAATACCCTTCAATCCACTTGTTTACAATATCGGTCTTCCCACCTGTCATAGGGTGAAAGATGGTGCTGGGTGTCAACTCTGTCCCCACCATTATAAGCAATTCCCTCCAAAATTTCCCAATAAACTGATTGTCCCTGTCACTGATGATGTTCCTCGACAACCCATGAAGTCTGAATACCTCCTTGAGGAATAACTTGGCTACCTAAACTACGCTGCACTCTGTCGGTATGGAATAGAAGTGAGCAAACTTTTTCAATCAGTCAACCACTACATAGATACAGTCCTTAACCTGGACCTTGGGTAGGTCTGTGATGAAGTCTATCGATATACTTTCCCATTTATGATCTTAAGTGGGAAGTGATTGAAGTATCCCTGCTTGAAGAGCATGCTCTAACTTGTTCTGCTGGAAAGTCACACACACACTGCTTTGTCTCAAAATGTCCTATTTGAGGCCCTTCCATGAGAACCTCTCCATGATCTATCTATAGGCTTTGAAAAACCCTTAATGGCCTGCTAGTGGTGAATCATTAACTGTTGTGAAGATCTTCTTCTTGAGCCTTGGATCTAGCATAAGTAGACTTTTTCCTTGTAGAATATGACATCGCCAATGACCCTATACCCATCATATTGTATCTTCCCATCCATAACCTCACAAGCGAAATTTTTCTTGGAATATTTCACTTACAAGTGGGATTTCCAATCTACTGAAATATCCATCAAAGAACATGTTGCAGGTCTCCTCGATAGTGAATTAGCCACAATATTGTTCTTCCCCTTGAAATACTCTATGTTGAAGTCGAATGCTTGTACCTTCATCACCCATTTCTGCTAGTGCTCATTGAGGTCCTTCTGCTCAAGGAAATACTTCAAGCTATTGTGATCTGTTTTGACAACAAATTTGTTGCCCACCAAATATTATTTGAATTTGGTCAAGACATGCATGATTGCCAACATTTCCTTGTCATAAATGGAGTACAACCTCTCGAGATGAATAAGATTCCTTCTCTCAAATATAATGGGGTGTCCTCCCTACATCAGAACTTCCCTGATACCCTTGTCGGATGTGTCACATTATAGTACAAATGGAAAAGTGAAGTCTGGTAATGCCAACACTGGAGAAGTGCCCATTACTTCCTTCATTTGATCAAAGGATTTTTGTGACTCATCGGTCTAGATAAAATCCCCATTCTTGGTAATATCCATCAGTGGTTCTCCAAGCTGATAAAAACCCTAGACAAATCACCTGTAGTAGTTGAACAGGCTGAAGAAACTCCTCAACTCTCTCACGCTCCTAGGAGTTGGCTAATACAAAATGGCTCTGATATTCTCCTAGTGTACCTATACCCCCTGTGCACTGATGATATGAACCAAGTAAAGTATCGTTGTCATACCGACCTCACACTTGGACTCTTTGGTGTATAGTGAATGCACCTCCATGATGCTCAATACCTCTTCCAAGTGCCTCATATGCTCTTGCCATATCTTGTTGTAGAGAAAGATGTCATTGAAGAAAATGAAGACTAATTTCCTCAAATGATCCCTAAATATTTGGTTCATGCAATAATGAAATGTAGCTGGTGCGTTGGTTATCCCAAATGGCATAACCAAGAACTCAAAATGTCCAAAGTGACACCAAAATGTCATCTTCTCTATGTCGTTCTCTCAGATGCTGATATGATGATACCCAGAGCGTAGATCAATATTTGAGAAGAAAAATACCCCATGCAGTTCATCCATCAACTCATCAATGTGAGGGATAGGATACCGGTTCTTGATGGTTTTCTTGTTCAAGGCCCAGTAGTCAATGCATATCCTCATGGTACCATCCTTCTTCAGAACTAAGAAAATTGAAGAAGTGAATGGACTACCACTAGGTATGATGTGTCCCATCACTAGAAATTCCTTAATTTATTTATCTATCTTATCCTTGAACCTTATAGAATGACAATAGGGTGGGGTGATAATAGGTTTGGCCCCCTCCTCCAACTCAATGGTGTGATCAAACCCCCTGTTAGGTGGTCTCCCTGGTGGAATCAACCCAAAACATTTCTTATGTCATCCCAACAAGTTCCTAATATCTGTATGATATTGTTTCCAACCCTATGAATACTTCCACATAGTGATGAAGCATGTTGTGACATATACTACCTCCCCATGTATGAATGTCCTCTCCATCCTCTTGGTAGAAATTGTCATGGGTGCTTCTGTTGACATGCCTCTTAGAAAAACCCTCTTCACCCCATCTCCAAGGTTTGGTAATTGGTGGTGATTTTTCCCAAGGTGATCATCCACTAGACTCCTAATACCACATCTTTGTTAGATAGGTCAACCACATAAAATGTGTCTCTCACTGTGTAGTTTCCTAACTTTATCTCCAAGTCTGAAACTCTATCTATACAATCCATTGTATGGCCATATTCTACTGTAGAATCAAACCCCTCAAAATCCTCTATCTGAAGTGCCCGTCTCAATACCAATGAAGCATCAATGAAGTTGTGGGTGGCCCCACCATCTATCAAGGAAATTTACCATTGTCTCTACATAGTTCCTATGATCCATTGGTTATAATACCTAGGAACACCAGAAAGGGTGTCTATGACTCCTTTTGTTGGTTTATGTCTGTTAGCCTAATCAGGAGGATGTGGAACTACATGTGGGTGGGAGCCTTCCAGTGTTAGTGGTCTACAGGGAGGCTACTTGTATGCCTGTGTTGAATCCTCCTCTGAGCTAGTGGATCCACTTTCATGATCCTCCTCCTCACTATCCACAATGTTTGTTGCCACCTCAATATAATTAATCTCTCCCTTTCCCATGCAGCTATGGCCTGGGACCCAAGGGTCTCTG
The DNA here is from genome assembly GCA_032191745.1 of Picea mariana. Lineage (NCBI taxonomy): Eukaryota > Viridiplantae > Streptophyta > Pinopsida > Pinales > Pinaceae > Picea > Picea mariana. The sequence goes on along the minus strand of JASDQU010104587.1, from coordinate 142,808 downwards.
CAGTTGAATCAAAGATTCTTTCTCATAACCTCCAGCCTCATCTCATCATCCAACTTCTCCTTGCCCTTCCATTCTCTCTAGCATGTCTTCCTATCTCAGTCCTTCTATGGTATGAAGGGTTTGGAAAAGGGTTTAGTCTACTAAGTTTTCCAAATATCGAGTGCATAAGATGGAATCCTACAATGTGTGAGGCCTGTATGCCTTCACCCATCCTCTCAAGGGCTCTATGAATCCCTCTGTGAATAAAATTATCATCCTGGTCTCTGATATATTTTTCACTGTCACTGCTACTTGTTGAAACTCCCTGATGAATTCCCTTGTTGTGTTGGTTTGTCTCAACAGGGATAGATCCCTGAAGTGGGTCTCGAGATCCCTCCTGTCAAACCTATCCATGAATCTCTCTATGAACTCCCTATAAGAGGTGATGTGACTATGTCCTAATGCCACCAATCCATGATGCCACCACTCATGTGCCTCACCCTCCAAGTGTAGGGTAGCGAAACTTATGGAATTTGTCTCAGTCATCTGATTGAGCTTGTAGTATGTGTCTAGATTTTGTACCCAAGATCTAGCAGTTCATTTGGAAGATCCTCCAAATGAAGGTATGGTGAGTTTACCAAATTTCCAGATGAAATCAATGGTATTCCCCTATTGTTTTTTCTTTCTTCCTCTATGTGGATATCTGGGGCATTTCCTTAGTCCGAGTCCACAATAATCGACCAGGGTCATGTCCTGATGGAAGTCATGGCCCAATGCTGCATACTCCCTCATGTAATCTGCAATGTGCTCCACCTGATTGGGCGGCCTCTATGCTATCGGTTGTTGTGATGCCACTAGGTGTGCCCTCTGGAAACTTTGGAACAATGGCATGGGAACCCTACTTGAAAAGGTGTATGTGCAAGTGGGATACTGGGGTATACTACTTTCCCCTGAGTTACCCTATGTTGCATGTGGGGCTTGTGTGCCCGGGGTTCCCACCATGGCTAATCTATCAGCCATCTTTGCCAAGGACTGTGTCATGGTCTGGTTACTGACTACCAGATTTATGAGTACCTACATGAAGGTTGCCTATGGGTCCATGGGGGTCTTACCACTACCCTATGGTATCTCATATATGTCTCCTATCATTTTCTCTGCCTCATGCTCATCCTCACACTATGTTATTCTATTTGCTTCCCCTTGTGCCTCTTCCTCTTCCTCTGAGATGAAAGGAAAAGGGGGAAAATTAGGTCTAGGTCTTCCCTCCTTGTGTCTATTGTAAGTGACATATTCATCACCTACGTGCTCATGAACCTCAAGGTCCTCTTCTACACTCATCGTCTTTAGTCACAGGCTGGTAGGACTAAAGATATGATACCATTGTAATGTTCCTGACTTGTCTAGTGTAGGAAACTCTGCTAATGTGTGTGTAGGATTCATTGTTTATATCATATAAATGAGCATTCAAATAATAATGGAGACAAAAGGATGCAAATATTATATTATAAAATCTTTGTGGAGTACAAATGTAGAATGTGCTTGAATAAAATAAATCACTCAGCTAGATCAATGAAAAAAGAATATTAACTGAAATGCAATAGCAACTAAAAAAATAATACCCGATACCTGAAGAATGTTGTGTAATGCAATGGATGAGATGAAGAATTGTAGCATATATGACAACTCATACGAAAACTGCTACAAGTCTGAAAAGTTCACCCTGGTGGCTATACCTCTCGAAAATGACTGGAAACTGTCCCAAAAAATGTGCAATTCTCTGCCTCACAGTCATGGTGACTGTACGGACCTCAAATGGTGTATCTGTTCCCCGAATGGATCCCCCTAGGGTAAATGTGCCCCCTCTTCTTTGGAAAAATGTGTGCTAGTTATTCCATCATTGGAATCAACTGATGTGTGTCTCAAAATGATTTCCCAACTCTAAACTAAGGATCTGAACTGATGATCGCTCAAGAACCCTGAATGTGTCCTCCCCAAGTGTTGCACTCCCAATGTCTGAAAAGTGCACCCCAGATGATTCCTCCATCAAAATCTGACAAGAAACCAAGAAAATTATGCGACTTTCCTTCCTCTCAATTGGATCAAAGGGGAATCTCCGACCTCTACCTAAATGGGACAAGTCAATCCATTGAACCTCCTCAGAATTTGTTCCCTCACTATGAATGTGTGCACCCTTGTTGTTGCAACCTATGAAACTATTGTTGAAGATCGATGGAAGATCTGTGTGACATCCTCAATGACTAGGGTGTGTCTCTCAACACCGAAATCAACCATTGGTGTATTCCTCTTGGAATCCACTAAGATACCTCTCCTGAGATGCTCCTTTATCCTCAATGACAAATCAAAATCTACATAATGTTGAATTAGGTCGTTGAACCTTTTATTATAGCTTCCTGAAACCATAATTTGTTGTTGACTTATAATTTTAGCTTGTCTATTTTATTTTTATCTCAAATTGGTTTAAAAGCACTTTTAGCTACTTTTATCTCAATGTCACTTTCTGAATATAACACCTTTTACTATAGTGACCTCTAGTAACCCTGTTTACCCCTTTCTGGCCCTGGCTATACTCTAACAGGGAATTTTATACCATTAAGCCTCCTCTCTGGGGATCCTATTTGGAAAGGGACATTACATGCTCCTGGCATGAGCCATCTTCTTGAATGAGAACCATATTTATGGCTGATTTTGATGCCACAAGGTATAGTAAGAAATTTTTGTTGTAGTTTAGAGTACTTAGTGGTGGGGTATACATGAGAACCTATTTTAAACTATCAAATGATTTTTTTGCAAACTCATCTCATATAAATGGGGATCCCTTCTTCAAAAGAAATATTAGACCTTTTCCTACCTCGACATAGTTGGAAATGAACCTTCACAAAATGTTATCATTATCATAGAGGCTCTATAAATAATGGATGTTATGTGGTAGAGGAAAATTTACTATTACCTCTACCTTGAATGGGTCTACCATTATGTCCTTCTTGAATAGAATGAAAACCAGTAATCTCCCAGAAACAATGCAAAATATGCATTTATGTGGATTCAAGAAAATCATGTAGTAGAAACACTTATCAAATACTACACGAATATGGATGAGGTCATCATCCATCGTAGAGAGTGAGTGGCCAAATAATCAAGATATGCTTTGAAAATATGCTTTATGTCATGAAAGGCATATGGCATGTCCTGTTGGAATGTGCCTCCAACATTTTAAAGACCAAATGAAATTTTTTGGTAGGAAAATGTGTTGCAACTATAGAGGAATTCATTTTTGTGTTGGTCCTCTGGATGGATCTAAATTTGGTGCTAGTAAAAAAATCCATCCATGAACAAGTATATTTTACTTATGTCACATTATTTGATAATTTGATTGATGAAGGGTGTAGGGTAGTTTTCCTTGGGGCAAGGTTTGTTAAGATCCTTAAAGTCCATGGATATATGAGTAGTCCCTTAACTTTTATGAAAGTGAAATGGATTATAAACCCACTTAGTTAAGGGATATAGGTAGTTGAAGCTAGTTTTGAGAAGCTTCTCCACCTCTACCTTGATGGAAGTTTATTTATGAGCATTTAGTGGTTACATATTTTTCTAAGAAAGATTCATGTTTTAGTATAATTTAAATTCATTTTCAATAATTCTAGGGCTGATATATGGCATTTCCTCATAGGTCCAAGAAGCAATATCATGAAATTCCTTGAAAATGGCTATGTAAGTTTGAATTTATTCTAGAGAACAATCCATCCCAATAAACATGTTTTGAACAATGTTTGGATTCCTAGAAATATTTATTGGCATGGTTTTTGAATTTTTTTCGATATTTCTCTTAGTTTACACATCATTTATTTCCATGGGATTCACATACCGATTAAAATTTTGCAAGAGGATAGAACCCAAATATCCATCCTCCACCTGACTCAATTTGGGAAGAAAAAATTACCTATGGTGCATGTCTCTCACTTAGAGGCATCTAGTAGGAATATAAATATGTCATATTATTAACAACCAATGGGTTATTTTAGGTGGCCAAGTTTTTCCTACAAACACTGATGTAGATTCATATCTAAAGAACAAATAAAATGAAAATACAAATAAGGAAACAATGTCAAGAAGAGAAATAAGGTGAAATTTCCTTGGAAAAATACTCTTCCTCTTTACTCATATTTTTTCCTTATATATAGAATATATACATTTTATGCAAATACATTCTACAGTCCTAAAAGAAAGGAACATATCTAACAATTCATGTACATTTCATTTTACAACCAGAACTCATTATTTTATCCTAAAGAGTGTTTTCCATGGTTTTCCAACATTCTTCAACTTTGTAATCACATTGAAAAAGTGTGAATGTCAATAATATCTCTACACAATACAAATTTATCTCCATTCACTACCTTTGTTAATGAAACTATTGTATTTCATTATCCTCTGAGACACACTTTGTTAACTCCATCACACCTATTTCATCCATTTCACCGACAAAGTGTTACTTCACAATAATATGCTTAAGATTCAAATTGTAAGTGGGATTCTCAACCATTTCAATGACACTTTGGCTATAGTATTCTATTTCCAAACTAATCTATTTGATAACAATATTTTTTCATAATATTAATAACTACACAATTTATTTAGTTTCTTCTAGTGTAGAAACATATTAGACTTATGAACTAAATAAGGAAATAATGGATTTCATATTGTACATTTAAATCACCACTACTCCAATCAAAGTAAGGACATATGAACTTATGGGATATCTCTCATCCATGTCTCTATCCCAATATACATCAACAAATCCATGAAAATACAAAATATCATTACCATTATCCCATTAACTTAAGGCATAGACATTGTCTACATACAAATACCTAAATATTGTTTCAATAGATATTCAATGTTTCTTTCCTATATTACCCATAAATATGCTAACTACTCCCACTGAATCTGTTGTATAGTCTTGTTCATACCATGGCATACATAAGATACCCTACAACTCTAGCAAATGGTAGCCTGGCTATGCATTTATTTTTTCTCGTGATTTTTAGAACACATTTTAGTAGAAATATTAATTCTCACTTGAAAAGGTTTCTTTAATACTTACATGTCTCCATCCAAAACTCATTGAGAATGTTCTCAATATACTTCTTTTTACTAAGCCATATATTTGTTTTCTCACTCATTTTGCCTCTATGCCAAGACAATAATGCATTGCAATGAGATCATTCATATAATATGATTTGGACAACAAGGACTTGTTATCTCTTACTAACTCCATATTTTTACCATTCAAAAATATATCATCTACATATAATATGAATTACAAATTTATCACCTACCATTTTGTAATTAACAATGTGGTCTACGATACTTCTAGAAAAATATTTTTCTAGCACATTCTTGAATTTTTTGTACCACTCCCCTTAGATTGTTTCAACCCATACACTAATTTATTCTACACTTTGTTCTCGCCTCTTACCATAAATACATCCATTTTCTCCATTAATATCTCATCCTTCATGTCTCCATGAAGAAATGTTGGTTTGACATCTATTTTCTTCACTTTTATACCATGACCTATTTCTAAAGCCAACAACATCCTAATAGAAAACATTTTTTCTATAGGTGAGAATGTCTCTTGGTAATATATTCTTTGAACTTAAGAATATCCCTTTTCTCCCACTTTTGTTTTATATTTCTTCATTGTTCCATCAACCTTAAACTTCTTTTAAAATAACCACTTGCAAGGAATAGTATTCCTATCTTGTCCCAACTCTTCTAAAATCCATTCTTTGTTTTGTTTTAGATATTTTATTTCTTTCTTCATTTCATTATTCCAATGTTCACTTTGAGAACAATTTAGGGTATTTTTCAGACTTTTAGACTCCCCACCACTACAAGGAAAATACCTTTTAGCAGAGGTTATAATGGAGGTTTCTAGTGTTACAAAATTGGTAAACATTGGCAAAAAAACATCCGCTACAACATTTGTTATCGATAGTAGATGTTTTTGCAGATACTATAATAGAAGTTGATTATAAGTAAAAGATTATGGACAAACGGAGGTGTTAGAGTATTTTTACAAATCGTTGCATTTGTATAAGGCACAAGCACCGATGCATACATACACCAATGTGGTTCACATAACGTCAAGCACCGAGGAAGTAAAATATGAAAGCACCGAGGCAATAAAGTATTTAAGAACTGGGGATTTAACAACAAAATGTTTTAAGGGAGTTAAAAATAATTAAGCACTGGGAATTTCTTCATAGAATGCACCGATGCATTATTAGTAAGAAGGCACCGATGTTGTATAAAATAATATGCACCAATGCATTATATGGAAAAACGCCCAAGTGAAGTACATATAGAAAGCACCGGTGTGTTTCAATAACAAACAAGCCCTAGTTCTTATCAATAACATAATATCATCGGACTGTATCAATAACACATACACATTGGTGCTTCATATAAGATTAACACACCAATGGCCAAATTCTTAATACAATTTTGTGGTATTAAATTAATATTGAAACCAATGCTAATTGATTACATAAAAGTACCAGTGCGAATTTCATATGAAACACAACAAAGAGTTTTAATATTAAAGATTGCAATGCGATTAATAATTAGAATACACCGAGAAACATCGACCTGTGATAGTGCAATTATTGTTATTTTTAATTCCATTATTTATAAAAAAAATTACATATATCTTATATTTTAATTAGTGAATTTGGATATAATGTTTGGATTAATTTTTTATATCATCATATTTTTCATCTCTTCATTATAATATTTAGTCATCCATATATTTAATCAACAATGTAACATTTCACAACGACATTGAACAACACAATAGAATAAATTAAAAAATATTTTATTATATGAATAAGAGGGTATTTGACATACAAAATGGGACACTTATAGGTAATCCCTTGTCTTTTCAATTGGGACACTATGTCCATTACATTAAACAAAAATGTTTTATTTTCACAGACAATTATTTCAAAAAAATACAATTGCAGCTTGCATTGATATCCAAATATATTGGTCATCATTCTTCACTGGAACTATTGTTATTTCTCAAGCTACTTCCTTGCATTGGGTTATTTTTCTGAATGTTTGGTTCATTGTCTTGATTTTGTTTTTATTCTAGAAGTTCCATCTACAAACATAAAAATAAATGGTAATGTAAATTGAAAATCGACATACCTTCAAAGCAATAAGTGACACATGAATTATACACATATGTTAAAAATCAAATCTCATGCCTTGTTTCAACAATTCTTTTGTTGGCTCAGTTCCATACTTTATTTCCTGCAAGTTCTATACCCCATAATAAATCATATATTTAATATTAAGTATTATTATTTTTTCATTAATTATAAAATGATGGAAGTAAAACAACACATATTATACTCACAAATTCGACAATTAATTTTTGATATGTCAACATATACTCACAATCCTTAATTAACCCAATTCGAATCAATTTTTCTAATGGCTATTCTTTGTATGTTAGCACCGTTTTGAACAAATTCAAGGATGGTTCTTGTAAAACAACTTAAAATATACAAAAAAAATAAATCTTAAGTCATTATTTCCTCAAACTTTGCTATCAACCCTTTTCTTCCTTCACGTCCAGTTTTATGTGCATAATGAGTTCCATTTTCTTTTCTTTTCTGTAAGAGAATATTTGAAAATTAATATTTAATGTATTATTAATTGTTTGTACCTAGTAGAAATATTCATTGATTATATACATTTGAAGCATGTTGTTGTTGAGATAGCTCATCCTACAATGGAATTATGTCCAATTTTTCGAACATCTCCTTTTACATGTTTTTGGACATTCCTACCGGCATATTTTGAATATCATCTCATTGGTCCTCTGGCATTTTCATAATTTTCCTGAAAAAATAAGATGACAATAAAGTATTTTTATATTGATATATGAATACTTTGTAATATATATATATATATA